>CAIGRO010181376.1:0-20282 GCA_903798355.1 Fraxinus baroniana
AAAGTTATAAATAATTCGTGTAACATTAAATTTGAATTCTATGTAAACATTTCTTGATATAAATATAAATTTATCATTTTATTCAATTCTTAGTTTACATTTAACAAAAAAATATTTTTTTAGTATAAATATATAAAATTCTATATTTTTATAATTTTATTTATACAATCAACCGAGCCAAGCTGCGACCCATGGCCGTATGGGCTCGACCCGGATGTGTCAGTGGGCAAACCTGAGTTGTAGTCTAAAATTGTGGGCTGATCCGGAACCGGCCCAAAACCCATAGCGGGCGGGCTTTTTTTTCAGACGGGCCGTTACCGGGCTCATATGTTGGTGGGCCGACCCGACTCGGACCACCCGGATTGACACCTCTAATTACTTTTGCCCTTAGTTGAGGTAGCAGATGTGGAGAATATTTCTAGTTGGAATTTTTTTATGCAGAAGTTCGTTTGTATTTTTCATTGAAGAGTTCAAATTTAGTTCTTCTAGTGGAATTTGTCTGCAGGTGGAGAATTTTTTGAAGATTACTCATTGTAGTAGAATTCTTGTTGATGTGAAAAATGTTAGAATTAGAGTGTGACCCGAATATTTTGTTGAAAATAATTGAAAATTCTAATCAAAGTAAACCTTAAGCAGAATTCTATTTGGAATGTCACTGTGAAAACTTATTCAAATTTACTTGGAAAATTCTAGTTGAAATTATATTTGAAAAATCCATTGGGAGTTAAAATTTGTGTTGGATTTGAAGATGTTGAAATTATTGAACGAAGGGTTTTTCACTAGCCTTAGGCTAGATGGGTGCTCGAGCACCTAAAAGCACAGAAGCTGGCGTCCATCAACGTTAGCCTACTGCTTGAGCGCCAAGGCGCCTCTAGCCAGCTCCGCCGCCCGCTCAAGAAGCAGTATTTTTGGGTCAAGCTCTTTTTGCTTTTTGACGAGTTTTTTTGACATTTTACTTCAACTACAACTCTACTATTAGAGTTTTGACGTTCCCTATTTGTTTCTTATATATAGTTGGCTCTTCATATGATTTAGAAAAATTTGTAAATACAAATATTTGTATTATTTTTTTATATTATAATAAAATCTCTTTTACTCTACAAATTATATTGTTCTTGTATTTTTTTTTTTAGTTCTTTACTTCATATTGTATCTATAATATTTTAATTTTTTCAACAAAGTGGTATCCGATTAATCCGATATCATCTTCGTTGTCAATAGCTTTCTTTTTTGATTTATCCTAAATTATGCCAGTTTCTAGTTGAGAGAGTATAGTTGATTTAATAATTTTCTAATATGCTTCTATAATGGGTATTTAAACAATTATTTAATATATGAGTATATTAGGAAAAATTGTATGTAAAATTTATTATTTCAAATATATTAACTATACATTTATAATTTGTATGAAATGGATGTATGCTTATCTTTATGGATGGAGGGATTATACAAAAAATAGATATGATAATTTGTTTATCGTGCAAATATATCGTAATAAAACTCAGCAAAAATTTTGATCCCTACAATTTTTATTTTTATTTATTTATTTATTCTCTTTTAGAGTCCAAGATCTGGATGATTCCCTCTTAAGATAAATGGTAGAAATATTATGTATTTTCTTCTTACCTTATTTCTATTTTTGGTATGTAATAGTTTTTTTCATACTTGTAAATAGCTAAGAATATTTTCAAGAGATTCTCTATTTATAGAGAGTATCTCCCAAAAAAACTCTTTAAACATAAAATACTTTATATTTTAGAGAGTTAATGCTTAAAAATAAGTTTCAAGAGATTATCTATTTTAACATTTTAAAATAAGAGTAATATTATGTAGCTCCACGGGGGTTGTAACCCCAGTCTAGATGACGACTGTGATTACAACCCCAATTGGGCTGAATAACATTGCTCTTAAAATAAATATAATAGAAATCATGCTATAAATCCCTTGAAGTTAGATCTTGAGAATAAAATTTTGTATACACTCAAATGATACTCTCTATTTTGAGACTTAATTTGCGATTTAAAAAAAAAAAACGTTATTGATTTCTCCTTATATTTTATTTAACATATTTTTTTTTTATATGTTAATGACCAATCAATTCAAATATGATTTGAATAGTATAAAATGTAGAGTAATGAAATATTTAGCTTATTAAATACAATAATTATAGAGTAAGAATGGAGAGTAGCTTTGACTCTCCATATTTAGAGAACAAATTCTATTCTCTATTTTAAAAAGTTAAAATAGAGAGTTTACTTGTTCTTATTTTTAAGCACCGACTCTATGAAATAGAAAGTATCCTGTATTTAGAGAGTTTCTTGAAAATTGTTTAACAAAAAGAAATTAGGATTTTTGGAATATTTCTTTTTTCAACTACCAATCTATTGGTTAAGTTATACTTTGTCGTAGACTGAAGGGTTAGGTAACGACCCCAATAAATTTTTGTATTTCCTGCTTATTTATTTTTATTATTAAAAAAAATGACTTGATGAATAAAGAGGAAGTCCATTTGCTTCCTTTCAAAAAAGAAAGAAAGAAAAGGAAGAGCACTAGCAGCACATCAACAATTTGAGGAGAGATCTACGAGCCGAAATTTACGGCTATTATTATGATGGAAGAGAGAATATTTGCAGAGAGAGTGCATAAATGGATATTCTCCATTTTTTCACATGCAACTGAAAATGACCATCGGAAGTTGATAAAAGTCAAATTAGTAGAAAAAGGAGAGGCATGGGTTTCCAAAGATTTTTTACAAGAGATTTAAAAAAAAATAAAAATAAATATTCTGTCTGGTATATCAAGTTTTTTCCCTTCTCTAATAATGTCAGGTGCTAATGAGGCTACTTTGTTAACCCCAAAGAACGTACAAATGATGTGGTCAATAGATCCCAAGGCCTATCACGCTCACACAAGCTGAATTCTTACACTTGCACAAACCGTTAGTCACATGTGGCCTTTTCGAGGAGGGTGGAGTTGGACGCCGCACTCAGACGGTCAAGTCAGTTGGTGTAGTAGTTTTAGGGTGTGAGAGGGTTTTAAACGTGAGCCTTCGGTGCAAACAATGGGGGTCGGCTTTGGGGTAAAAAAGTAAAATGTGTGTGTGGCAATAATATAGCTTTGAGAGTCTAAATTTGCATTATTTTTGAATGGCACTAAGTGTGAGTTTTTATACTAGAGCAAAACGAATGGAGTCTATTGGATGATAGTTCACGTGGCCTCATTCAAACGACTTCCCTCTCTTGTCATATACATCAATGAATTCCAGCATTAAATGCTAAAACCACTTTTATATCCATAAAGCCTAGCTTGTACATTAGACTTGACCAAATAGGATGGCGGCGACGACAATGGTAGTGAGTTGTGTTGTTAACTCACATGGTGGGAGATCCATTCATGATCTCGTCACCACCTCGCCTTGGGCCGGCTCTTGCAATGAGGTTTGCATGTAACGGAGTCGGTCCAAGCGTTCTAGGTGGGAAAGACGGGTCGTTTGCACCTGCATCGGATTGCCTTCGTGTTGTTGGGCTACCCTATGCCATTGTTTGAGGTATGGGCTTCGAACTGTTCGTCACGTAGGCTAATTGGGCCCTCTCATGGGTCTTAGTTTTTCAAGGTGTAACATACTTTATCGTCTTCATCTACTATCTTCTAATCCTTGTTAAGGTAAATTCTATATCAACTAAAGATGAGAGAAATATAGTAAGGATTAATTGAGTTATTCTTTTAACAAGATAATATTATAGCCTATAAGACTCAAACAAGGTATTCGATTCAACTCCTACGAGCTATCATAAATCAAGATTGGTGTGCTCGTTGGGGGTAAAGTTCTATATTGATTAAATATCGAAGGAATAAATAATATACAAGAGTTTGTGTCACTACTCTGAACAAAGTTGAAAATTTAAGATGAAACCTCATATCTTTAAAAATCATAACCTCTTCTCAATCCCCATGCCCATCTTAGCCAATCATGTAGAGATCTCTACAAAAAAAAAAAAAAAAGTCCATTTGCAACACTAAAAGGACAACATTCATTAATTGAACGTTGCTAAAGGGATCTATCGTAACATTTTAATAAGTGAATGTTTTCATTGGTTAAAAAAATTAAGTTTTGACAACATTTTTTAAATGAATGTTGCTAATGTCACCTTTTGCAACGTTTCATGAATGTTGCGAAATGTTTCACTTTTTGCAATGTTTATTGAACGTTGTTAAAATCTATTTTATAGCAATGTTCATTGTCTGTTGTTAAAATTCTTAATATCTAACCTTTTGCAACGTTTATTGGCCGTTACGAAAAGTTCTACTTTTTGTGTGGCAAAATATTCATTTTAAACACTATTGGGTAACCAATATGTACTAATGTGTGTTTGTGTGGCAGAGATATTCATTTTAAAATGTAGATGGCCGTTTTGGGTAGGATAAACAGATCCCCAAAAGTTTATATCCTGCCAACAACAATAAATTAAATGCAAGTATTATGAAGGAAATGAAAGTGATCCTTCTTTAGGGGGGGAATTGTAGAATACGCATCCGAATAATAATTTGGTTTAATAAGAATACCTAAATTGAAGTAACTAGAATTAAGGGAAATTGGCAAAAGGTGAGGATTTTATTCTATTTATTTTAAAATGTAAAGTGGCATGTAACTATTATTTATTTGGTGCTTGACGATTGATGACGATTGAAAAATTCTGTTTTGAAAAAAAAATAAAATTGAATTTAGATTTATGGATCAACTTCTTCTAGAGTCTACAATCGAATATATACAGGTAGAGTTTACAAGAATTATTAGAATGTCAAATTCTTGTACTTAAATATATTGGGTGTCTTCTTGTGTAGGTATCATGGATATCAGTTGGTATGCGTACAACTAGTTTGTGTCATTGCTGACCTTATTGTAATAATTATTTTCTTTCACTTTCTCTTCTCTAAATGAATAAGGGATGCTGACACTAAATTGAGGAATTTGGAGAAAGGACTAAAACAAGAGAAAGCATCTCCGCCTGTTGGACAAATTGGACTTCGACAAGGTTAGTGATTTAAATTTCTAGAGTTAAATTCTAAAAGTAAAATTGTTTCCTTAATGATTCACGTTTCCACCCCCCCACCCCCCCTAAACAGACCACAAAACTCTTGCCAACAGCCAAACCAGCATACACCAGACCACATGCTTGCAAGAGGTGCAACAGGTATGTTTTGAAGCCATTATTTCCTGGATTTTTTTTATGGAAATGACACGATTGACACTAGTATGTTTTTTGGATTTTCCGTTGCAGGACATTTACTTCTGATCATACTTTGGAAGATGTAAAGGTATTAAACTTGGTGATTTTAGCCTTTTGGTGCTCGTCTATATTACTATCAACATTTCGTCAAATGGATATACGTTATCCTCGTTTGGCTGTAGAATGTACATATATTATTTTCGTCTATCCATGTATTGAACATGTTCTTAGTATGAATTAATGAAATTATATTAATTTCACACAAGTCCAAAAGTCCTTTTTAATTTTGTGGTTGATTTGTGTAAATAGATGCAAAAAAAAATGTAAAGAAATGTTGCAAAAACTATGGATATAAGTATAAATAATGGTAAAAAAACGTTGCAAAAATGTTATTAGTTACATTCAAAAAACGTAGCAAAAAGGTAATTAGTAACATTAAAAAAATGTTGCAAAAAAGTTATTCGCAACATTCAAAAAATGTTGCAAAAAGGTAATTAGCAATATTCAAAGTGTTACAAAAAATTATCCGCAACATTCAAAAAAACGTTGCAAAAGGTTATTAGCAACATTTAAAAAACGTTATCATATCCTTCTACTCTATGACAATATCGAGATTTGCAACATACGTTCAAAAGTTGTAAAAAGTCCGACAATATTTTTTAAACATTACAAATGCCTGTTTTTGTTATACTGAGATATCGATAGGGTAGATGAGGTTGTAAGTTCAAGAGTTGAGAAGAGGTGGAGGGACAAAGAAAGATAATTGAAAAGTAATTATAAGCAAAAATTAGTGTTTAAGAGGTACCCTTGTTTACCATATCACAAGAAGAAACTTTATGCTTGTCCAAATATGCATTCACTAACTTTATGCGTGAACTTATTTGAAATGAACCAACAAATTAATGCTTGAAATGTACAAAATACTTTTGACCAAATTACAAGCACTTGTAATCTTTTAAGAATTGTTGTATGATGTAAACATTCAGTCTTTTCCAATAGTGGAAAATTATATTGAAAATTTAGACATTCTAGAATTTCTTATTTGATAACTTTACTAATTTTGAAATGTCAACACAGACTTATCATGTACGCTATATTAAGAATTCATGTCCCTACAAAGGACAAAAGCCAGCCAACAGAAAGTTTGATCTCCAATGAAAGTTTGAAACCACTTGCCCTTTTGATATTCCAATTAAATCAAGGGAAAAAAGAACTGATATTCCAAATAGATAAAAGAAAAAGGATTGTATATTCCACGAAGAAAACAAGACATAGATATTCTATTTAGATCGAGAAATGAATATCCCAATTATTATATCTAGAAGAATGGATAGGAAGATTGCAAATTGATGGTAATTATTTAATAGTTTTAGTCGTTAAAGATGCGTTAAGAGACGTGAAGAGGGATAATAATCAATTATTTTCAAAAGATCGTAACGATATTTTGTTGTCAATGAAGAAAGAAACATTGAAAATGGATACATTATAATATCTATAAATAATACTCAATAATATCTTATAAATAATAATTTCTGATTAAGTTATAAGATAATACATTTTCTAAAACTCATTGTACGAACGTATTCTATAAATAATTTGATAAAACGTATAAATAGGACGGCAATGATATTTTCTTGGAATATGAATATATTCTTGCTTGGTTTTTCTCGAAATTCAACTTTAGTCGGTTTGTTTCTAGTTTTTTTTGTAAATCACTTAAAAATTCTCAAGTTGAATTCTCGTACTGTAACAAGAATTTCCTGTCATCTTTCATACTTTTTTTTTTTATTCTTTTCACATTTCTCCATTTTCTAAGAGAAACAATAAAAATGAAAAGAGACATTGAGATCGGATAATGTCGTCACTTGCATACATTTCTTTATATACAACAGATTATATATATATGTGAAGGCTAAAATTCAGATATTCATTAAACACCATGTCTCATCTTATTTTCGTAAGTTGACGGCCAAGCTTTTCTTTTTCAAGAGATTGGACGTAGTTTATACATTTAAATTAAAAAGCACTTGCAAATGTTTACACATAATGTACTGCTACAAATTAAACACTAGATCTCAGCTTATTTTGAAAAGTTCATGGTTAGGCTTATTTCATTTTCAAGAGTTTGAATGTTTATCGATATATTTAACTTAATTGACACGTAATACACAACTTCGTAAGCACTAAAGAACATATCTTTTCTTATTTTGCGGATTGTCGAACTTAATTTATTTTCAAACACTTTGATGTAATCAGTATGTTTAAGTTAAAAACACGTCACATACGTAAAGGCTCACCTAGAAAATCAAGAAATCAAACTTATTTCATTAAACGATAGGTCTCCTCTTATTTAGAAAGTTGACACCTAAATTATGTCATTTTCAACTTTCAAGAGCTTCGATGTAATCAATATAGAGATATTGTATATTTAACACGTAATACACAATTTCGTAAACATTAAACACTATATCTCCTCATCTTTTAGAAAGTGGAGCCAATCTAATTTTCATTTTGAATCCGTATATTTAACTTAATAAATTTCCAACAAATTCAAGAAACCAGTTTTTTGTTTCCAGCCAAACAGTTTTTATTACACCCATGACATGCACCAATACTAAACCCTAAACTAGTCGAAGACAAAAGGAATCTTAGGAAATACACACACAACTACGTTAGTATTTAGTAGTCTATTAAATCCATACACGTTTGCGTGGTGATTTGGACAATATAATATTAATACAAACAGAAAGATAAACAAGGATGAGGAAAGTTGATACGACAACACTGCATGTACATAAAGGTTGAGACATTAGTTTATACACATGTGAATTGATAAATTTTGGTACATTAATCTTGACAATACTTTTTTCATTTAACTTTCAGATTTTTGACACATTAAAAGATGTCAATTAAGGTGTATACTTTGTGTTTACAAGTAGTTTGATATAAGATAAAGTTATTATTAAACAGATGGATCCATAGGATTATTGTTAAGAACAATCATGCTACATTTACACTCTCTTTTGCACCCTTCTTTATACTCTTCCATGTGGCAACATCTACACTTTTAATTTCGAACTCATCTATCACATGGCAATATCTACTATCTAACTCTTGAACTCACATATCACATCACTACACAAATTTCCTCCACGAGATGTGAACTAAATTGTCATGTAGAATATACATATAACATTATTCTATTAAGAATTGTCAAAGGTGGTTTTAGCTTTTAGGTTGGAACAGCCAACCAGAAGAGGGTGAAGAGTAGGAAACCGAAAGCCCACCACAAAAATATCATCATTTTTGTAGGTTTTATGAATAGTGGCCTTGGAATATGGGGTTTTCTGTGTATATAAAGGGGGTGCTAGCATTGCATTCTCCATCATTCACAAGCAAAAATACATTCATTTGCTCTTTCAAGAGTGTCCCTTTGTTGCGTTTGTTACTCTTTTTCATTCGCTTTGGTCCCATTGGTTCACTATTCTGAGATCTATTTGGTTCTTTTGCCACTTTCCGTAAGGTGAAAAACATCCTACATTTTATGAGTTTCCCATTTTCTGTTTCTTTTGTGTATAAATGTAGCCATTGATGGTGTTGAAGAAAGCTTTTAGAGTAGGCAATCGTTTTTGCCACCACCTATTTATTAAAAGTTCTACTTGTGTAAGCCTTTGAGAAAAAATCCCGCCTACATACGAGGGGAGTGTTGAAGATAACATTCATATGACATACATGTAATCTTATTTGGTAGTTTAATCTTTTAGATCAAATGGTTCATCAGATTCAATTTCCTCTTGATATTATGCCTTTAATTAGTGTGTTTTTTAATCAAAGGGTGATTTGATTTAGCCATGTAATGTTCTTGTTTTGTCACTTATGGGAATTCTGTTTTATCAAGTATGAAAGATCTAATAAATTTCAATGTGTTGGTTGGTGTATCAGGTGTTAGGTTTAGAATTTTTTAGCATTCTAGAATGGATGAATTATATAAATTCATTATTATGTGGTTCATTGACTAATACTGTAGTCAATTTCCTCTTTGACAAGTTTTTGTTTCAGATAAGCATAAACATCCTAATTCTCTGCACTGTTAATTTTCTTACAGTTGAAATTTGTCCAAGATTGTGTTAACAGATTAACTATTTTCGATGGCGGAGCGTGTTTTGACTCGTGTTCACAGCCTTCGTGAACGATTGGATGCAACTCTTGCAGCTCATCGCAACGAAATTATGTTGTTTCTGTCAAGGTATATTTTGATGTGAAATCTTAATTTTTTGCTCTTTATTAGTCTTGTATGGATTTCTCTTAATTAGATTATCGGATATTGCAGGATTGAAGGCCATGGAAAAGGAATTCTGAAACCTCACCAGCTCCTTGCTGAGTTTGAAGCAATTTGCCAAACTGACAAAGAGAAACTGAAGGATCACGCCTTTCAAGAACTTCTCAAGTCCACACAGGTAAATTTGATTTTACACTTAGAATATTTTTTTTTAATTTTTTTTTATTTGAGTTCTTTATCGCACTGTATGGTACTTTAATGATTCTGTTGCGAATTTCTGTCACCAGGAAGCAATTGTGTTGCCACCATGGGTTGCACTAGCTATTCGTTTAAGGCCTGGTGTCTGGGAATACGTACGTGTCAATGTTAACGCTTTGGTTGTCGAGGAACTGACGGTGCCAGAGTATCTGCACTTCAAAGAAGAGCTTGTAGATGGACCGTAAGTTTCGAATCAACAGTTTTCACATTTGGTTTTGCTGATATTAATCCAGTTTTTTTCGCGATTTCATAGTGCAATCTTCTTTATGTTGATGCAGTGCCAACGGGAACTTTGTTCTTGAGTTGGATTTTGAACCATTTACTGCATCTTTTCCCAAGCCAACCCTCACCAAGTCCATTGGCAATGGAGTTGAGTTCCTTAATAGGCACCTCTCTGCAAAAATGTTTCATGACAGGGACAGTATGTCTCCTCTTCTCGATTTCCTCCGAATGCACCACTATAAGGGAACGGTAATAGCTCGACTTTTTATTTTTAACTTTGCTACAAATTGACTGAATAAGAATAACGTTTGAATGTGCATCAATTTGATCACTTGATTTTCTTGTGTAGACAATGATGCTGAATAACAGAATACAGAATCTAAATTCCCTACAGTCTGTTCTGAGAAAGGCAGAGGAGTATCTCTCAACACTTCCTCCTGAGACACCATACTCGGTCTTTGAGCACAAATTCCAAGAGATCGGATTGGAGAGAGGCTGGGGTGATAAAGCAGAGCGGGTATCAGAAATGATTTCTATGCTTCTCGACCTTCTTGAGGCTCCTGACTCATGCACACTCGAGAATTTCCTCGGGAGAATCCCTATGGTTTTCAACGTTGTTATCCTTTCTCCACACGGTTACTTTGCTCAAGAAAACGTGTTGGGATATCCCGATACTGGTGGCCAGGTATGTCCTTAAGACTGACCCCTGATTTCATCCTAGTTGAATTATAGTGCTTCAAATGGCAGTCTTTCTGTCCTTAATTTGCAGGTTGTTTATATTTTGGATCAAGTTCCTGCCTTAGAGCGCGAGATGCTTAAACGTATAAAGGAGCAAGGACTTGACATCACCCCTCGCATCCTCATTGTTAGAATTCTCACAACTTCGCATACCACAAAAAGTTTCTTGAGTTGTATTTAGTTTCTTACTCTTAACATTTCTTCTTGCTGTATTATATAGGTGACTAGATTGCTTCCAGATGCAGTTGGAACCACTTGTGGCCAACGACTTGAGAAAGTATTTGGAACTGAGCATTCGCATATAATTCGAGTCCCATTTAGAACTGAGAAGGGAATTGTTCGCAAATGGATCTCTCGATTTGAGGTTTGGCCATACATGGAGACTTTCACTGAGGTGAGATTATTACTCTCTTTTCACATCCTTCGGCTATGTTCATTGCTAAATTTTAACCGTCTTTAAACTTCTGATTCCATAGGATGTTGCAAAAGAAATCACCGCAGAGTTGCAGGCAAAACCAGATTTGATTATTGGAAACTATAGTGAGGGTAACCTAGCAGCCTCCTTGCTGGCTCACAAGTTAGGTGTAACACAGGTATATGCTGCACTCCCCAATTTTCCTCTTCATTTTAACTGTATTTGTTTCCATGCACAAGCAGGAGATTAATCATTTCTGCTATCATTTTCAGTGTACCATTGCTCATGCACTGGAGAAAACGAAATATCCAGACTCTGACATTTATTTGAAAAATTTCGATGAAAAGTATCACTTCTCGTGTCAGTTTACTGCTGATCTTATTGCAATGAATCATACTGATTTCATCATCACTAGCACATTCCAAGAGATAGCTGGAAGGTAGTACATTTTGATCAAAATTGTTCTTTCATTTTAAATCCTACATTTCTGTGATATTAAATTTCAATGATTTCATGTTTCAGCAAGGACACCGTTGGGCAGTATGAGAGCCATATGGCATTCACAATGCCTGGACTCTACCGAGTTGTTCACGGGATTAATGTGTTCGACCCGAAATTCAATATCGTCTCTCCAGGAGCCGATACAAACCTATATTTCCCATATACGGAGAAAGAAAAGAGACTCACAGCACTCCATCCTGAAATTGAGGAGCTTCTTTATAGTGAGGTCGAGAACGAGGAGCATCTGTATGTTTTTCCATCTCTAAATTCTTTCATTCATAATTGGGCTTGAGTTCTTATTGTTACCTTTCTACCTGGCAGATGCGTGCTAAAAGACAAGAAGAAGCCGATTTTATTTACCATGGCAAGATTGGACCGCGTGAAAAACTTAACAGGACTTGTGGAATGGTATGCCAAGAGCCCGAAGCTTAGAGAATTGGTTAATCTAGTTGTAGTTGGTGGTGACAGAAGAAAGGTGACAGAAGAAAAGAATCCAAAGATTTGGAAGAACAGGCAGAAATGAAGAAAATGTACACCCTTATTGAAACCTACAATTTGAATGGCCAATTTAGATGGATTTCTTCACAGATGAACCGAGTGAGGAACGGGGAACTCTACCGTTACATTGCTGATACCAGAGGCGCATTTGTGCAACCGGCATTCTATGAGGCCTTTGGTTTGACTGTTGTTGAGGCCATGACCTGTGGTTTGCCTACTTTTGCTACGATCCATGGCGGTCCAGCTGAGATCATCATCCATGGAAAGTCGGGTTTCCATATTGATCCGTATCATGGCGAACAAGTTGTTGATCTCCTTGTCAATTTCTTCGAAAAGTCCAAGAAGGACCCTTCTCATTGGGAAACCATTTCAATGGGCGGCCTCAAACGTATCCAAGAGAAGTAAACAACTCGTAGCTCTGAATTTTCAAGATTCGATGAAGAAAAGCTTTTCATCAACTGATCTTATTCTTGCCCCTGTTTTACAGGTTCACATGGCAAATTTACTCAGACAGGCTATTGACACTGGCTGGAGTCTACGGATTCTGGAAATACGTCTCTAAGCTTGATCGTCTTGAGATCAGGCGCTACCTTGAAATGTTTTACGCTCTCAAGTATCGCAAGTTGGTGAGTTCTATTTCTTACTCAAGTGAATTCTTACAGTAAATATTTCAAATCTCGAAATCTAAAGAGATTTCCTTGTGTTTTTCAGGCTGAAGCTGTTCCACTGGCTGTTGAATGAATAAACCAAGTTTGCTATTTTGAATAAAAAAGACAGCTGAGATCGTGAAACTCTACTTCGTCTTTTTATTAAATAAGTCATTGGTGCTTTAAGCATAAAATTTTAATTTTTGTTGCTGAATTTATCTTGTTATACTTTTTTGTTGGCTTCTATTACTGCAAAGGTTGTAATCTTGGCATCTGAAGTGTGTCAATAAAGATCAAATTCAATCTTTCATTTTCTCTTTTCATTTTTGTTATACTTCTGTATATGCCTAAGCTTAGCTTCTCATTCTTTTTCAACATGATTCCTTTAAGTAGATCAAGTACATAGTTTTGTTGAGACACAAATTCCCTTTCCAAGTTCTTTATTTCAATTTCCTCTTTTGAAGTAACGCTCTTTTGATTGGGTCATTTTTTTGTCCCTATTATACCGTCAGTCAAAGCTGTAACTCCACATGTAGTGGTAGCAATCGAGTCCTGTAGACGCCCACGAGCCGCTAGGGCTAGTCAAAAAACAAGTCCGAGCACGAGCCGAGCAGGGGGCTCGGTAGAGCGGCTCGTCTCGTCAAATTGACGAGCCGCTCGGCGAGCTCGTTTAGGCGAGCCCACGTGCTCGGCTCGTGGCTCGCATAATTTATTAAAAATAAAATAAAATTAAAGTTTGATATTAGGTTTAGTAATATTAAAAAAAAAAAAAATCCGAGCCGAAGCTCGGCTCGTGGAGCTCATGCGGGTATGGGCCGAGCCGAGCCGCACGAGCCGAGCTTGTGCGGGTGGCTCGGCCCATTGCCACCACCATCCACATGAAGTCGAGTGTTTTATGAACAATTCCCGTGACTTCACTTGTATCTCGTCTCCAACATAACCTTCACAGACCTTCCAAACCATGCTCTAGGAGTACATGTAGTACATTCTTCAATATGTAAGACTGCGCTTTTATCAAATACTTGAGTCAAAAACCTGTTGGTAACTCCATAACTCATAATCCCCAAAAAAATTAAAAAATATCTTACCATCTGCAAATACCAATCAAAATTCGCTACAAAAGATAAAAGAACGTACACAATATTCATTTATGCCACGGGAGCATTTCTTCATAATCTATACCATAAGTTTTAGTGTAGCCTTTGGCTACCAAATATGTTTGATTATGATATTTCCTTGCAATGTCCTTCTTTATATTCTTAATGCAAACCCCAAATTGGTTTTCGACAAAAATTTGGAAGAACATTTCTCACATCAGATTTTTGTCTTGAAAAAGAAATGTACATTACATTGTAATCGAAATTATATGAGATGAGCTACTATGAACCACAAAAGTTGGGATTTTTTATGCCCCCGAATATAAGGATGAATCAAAGAAAATAGATCACATAACCCTGTATAGGAGATGAGTCGTGATGGTATTTAGCTAACAAACATCACAGGAAAACTACCTGCATCAATGTTTTTAAACATTAAAAGGAACATGTTTTCAAGTAAACAAAATGGAGAATGTCCTAGGAAAAGTGACCAAACCAAACTTCATCTTTATTGGATGATATCTTTTAAACCAATTCAGATAATGTTCTCACTAATGAACGCTATAGAATTTCGCAAACTAAAGTCAAGAACTAAACAAGAAAAACATACAACTACACAATCTAGACATTTAACTGACTCTCTATCATCAAGGAATTCCCACATTTTTCAATTGTTTAGAATGGTTAAATTGACATTTGTTCGAGTTAAATATCTATTTACACAATGCAACTTTTCATCGCCTGGTAAACTGAATTCACGTTGCTCCACCAAAATGTCAATGCATATTCAACCTCATAATCCTCATACACTAACACTAGAGCTCTCTTAAGCTGGATACAAATATGTATTTCATTGCTCAGGATATTGGTAACAAGCATTCCGTTCCATATGATAAGGATCCAAAACCATTTTATAGCCCAAAATAAATAAATAAATAAAATTATCCACGAAGAACCATGTTTAGCCAATGTTTTGACACTGGACCATTTACCATTTCTGAGTCGATGCTTAAAACATTGGTTTTGCCTTGTCAATCAAGTTAAATAGCCTTGGTACTTGAATACAAAATTATGCATACATAACAAAGAATATCTACAAACTCCACGGAAAAGTAACTTTATCCTATACATGGTATTTACCTATATTCTGCTTACTACAAAATTGGCTGCATATCAGGTTTCTCAGAAATTTCAGCTCCATTTTTTGGCAACATTTCAGCCACAAAGTGAGCATGCAACAAACCTTCATAATAAACTTGCCCATGTAAATTTACTTGTTTATTCTCTTATGACTTGTACTTTTTGTCCTATAAACAGCTGTCTTGCATAGAAAACTAAAGCCAAAACTAAAGAGAAGGCCAAACCAACAATTCCACTAAATGGTTGAAAAGGGTGGCCACCAGTCAACCATAGAGGAAAACTAGGATAATAGTTCAGAAAGCCACCCATTTTCAAGATGAAACTGGTAGCCAGTATCCCAGCACGAATACCGATTGGAAGGGAGAGGCTACCTTGGTTTCTTTGCCGAGCTCCAGATAAACTGAGGGACAGCAACCATAACCCAGGTATTTCCCATAATGACCTATGAATCATGTCAATTGCAACATAAGAAGAAAAAGAGAGAGCATTAAGGAGAATGTAATAATATCTGTAGATGCAAAAACAGAGAGAACATAAATCAGGTAGACTATTAAGAGAGGGGCTGTTCGTGCATATGCTGGTTGCCAGTGTAGTTTTATTATTTATCTGGAAGAGATATTTTCTACATATAGCTCTTGAGCCTAGGACTTAAAGCAAGTGTACGAACAGGCATAACATGCATTTTAGAGTAGATAAAAAGCATATACATTCCTAAAAATCTTGAACACAGAAAAATGTGAAATAATAAAAAGAGAGAAACCAAATGCAAATTATGGGAAAGTATACCTTTGAAATAAAGAAAATGCAAGTCCTGAAATAATTATTCCACGATGATATCCAAGGTCAGCAGCAATTTCCTGAGGTAGCCAAGATCTAAAGAGAAATTCCTCAGAAATTGCAACACCAATTGCAGTTGCAAGTCCTTGAACAAAAAGCATGAGCATCCGGCCATATACTCTAACCAATGTTACTGGATCTGAAGATGATAAAGAGAGAGTAGCTGGCCAACACAGTCGGACGCAGCCAATTGTGGAATTCACCGACTGTATCAGGAAAACAAGCACGGCTCCTCCACCCAAACCCATCAGAAAATTCTTGAACTACAACGAAAGTTACCGACATGCATACTTTGTTAGAGCTATGGAATGCAATCAGATGTGAATTAACTTCACAGATTTAACTGGGGAAGAGTGGGGGTGTGGCAGGGGGTTGCCTGCCCCTTCTTCCTACAGTGTTTTTAGTTTTTACTTGTATTATGACTCGTTAAAACTCAGTGTCTCCCCTAGGAATTTGATACCATTGTTTTGTTAAAAAGTGGGCAGTTTGCCACCTTTCCAACTCACTGAATCTTTACTGCTGCTCTCTCTCAAAATTACTAGAGATTATGAACAAATAAAAAATTTCTTGGAATAATCTTTTTATTGCATTCTATTTCCTTCTCTAACCCTTTAATTAAGGAAGACAATTATTTGTTCTACCTTTCTTTCCCAAAAAATCTCCGACAGAAGATATATAAGATCAATACAAAGTCCACATGACATGCTAGGATATGCATATGTTCCTATATAGATTAATTTGTATCAATTATCAAACCGTTTATGTTCTTTAATAGGCAAAATTAAAGTTTCTTCCACAAATGATAGGATTATTTCTCAGTTATGTGCTCTCCTCTCCTCTCCTCTCCTCTAGTTCGAAATCCTGGCTCTTCCACTTTGTGGACGACTGCCAGGTAGTGACGATGATATATAATTGCTAATTATCAGGTTTAAAAGTAAGTAAGGACCTATATAGAATTTATAGAAAGAGTTTTTCTACCCCTTCTGACCACGAGGATAAAGCAACAGGATGTTTAGGATGTCTATGAACTCAGAACTTCACTAGCCAACTAAGCACTCGTACATTCAAATTATATTTCTCCAAATGCTTCAAGAATAGGAAAAGGTCTGTGATGTTGAAATCCTTAATCAACACCATGCACCACCCTTTGTACTGGACAATATTTGACATATCAAATAATATTTGGATCATGATTAAATAATTAACATCCGTACCTCATTTGTTGACGTCCAATCCATTCCATATTGCTTCAGTGGATCGTCATACTTGCGAATTCTTTTTCCCCATATAGTAATCATTATCATGATAGAAACATAGAGGCCAGCAATGCAAGCGAGCTCAGCAATTTTGAAGGGGCTTCGTGTTGCCCAGCTTTGCATCAGGGATGGAAGCAATGGAATTACCAGAGGTGACCATAGAAGAAGCACCATGAAGACAAAGCCAAGGATCCTAGAGATAATAACAGGATGAAGAAAAGAACTTAATTACCTATCAGGGAACCAGTTCTTGTAAATTAAAAATAAATAGAGAAAAGAGATTAACTACATTATCTGTAGCATCAGCTGTCATTACGGGCTAATTATGTAGTCATAAAAGCTGTGTGTGTAAATACATCACCAGATGCACTTGCTATTATGGTCTTCTTACAAGGTGGCAGTGTAACAGTCTGATAATCATGCATTTACAATTAAACAAGTATGATTTTACCAGAGATATATGCAACTACAGATAGCAAGAAAACTTGCCACCAGTCGACCCTTGAAAATAAAAATCAGTTGTAAAGAAAAGCTTTCCTCAATTGACTAATCAAACTTCTGTTCAGCTATAAGGATTTTGCCTTTTAACCATGACATTGTGCACAAAGATTGGCATGTTTTAATTTTTTTTTCAGACATAAAATTGCTATAGAAAATTTCTTTGACAGTATCAGGCTACAAGACAAAACAGAAATGTTTTACATCTGAAAAGGCTTTAGTATGATTAATAAAAAAAAAAGAAAAAATACTTGATTAGATGTCGGGCTTCATCAGCTAAAGATGACATAATCCCAGATTCTTAGGGAAATTCCTTACTCCTATCTTAGAATTGACAGCAATATTCTATCCTTGCACACAGGCAATAATTTATCCTTTTCACATCATAGATGAACTCAACAATTTACTTACCTCGGGATCAGTGGACGTTCAGCAATGCGCAGAAATGTGATGAGCTTGTCAGTCAAACTCATGGCACCACGTATACCACCCCACAACAAAGCAACTTTTCCAACCAGTTTCAAAATGCCCCCCTTCTGTCCCATTTCTGCCAACATCGCTACCAGCCTGTTCACAGAGTATAAGTTAAGCAGTCTCTCAAAAAAGAAAAGAAACTCGAATAAAAGGAAAGAGAGAGTACGGCGAAATAAAAAATATCTGACCTTTCATGATCCACTTCCCCATTCTCTTTTGTTGGTACCACAGGACTAGCAACAGACATTGCTTTCTCAGCAAGGCTCGTGACTATGTTATTCTGAGTTTTCTCATCAATTTCCTCCTCAAGTTTGGAGAGCTCTTGGCTGCCTTCATTCTCTTTTAAGGACCCAGTTGAAGTTTCGGCAGTTTCAGTATTCTACAAGCACATTGATTTAAAATTTTAAGGCACTAAAAAGAACAAAGAGAAGGTATATATTTTCACACCATGTGCAACGTGCATACGTTTGATGTATTTTCTCATGGTGAACAAATCATATACATGCATGATCAAATCTGTTCAATTAAGAAAGGAATGATATAAACTCTGTTGTTTTCGGCTAAGGTATGAACCAACCCAAGTTTGAATAGCGAAGGTAGACAAACACATGAAGCATTGTACTACCATAAAAAGGTTTTTGAGTGAGTGAGTTTCTAATTTCTTTTTTATATTAGCTGCATTTGAAGCATCATTTAAGAAAATACAGTTTTATCTAGATTTTTACCTAATAAAGCTTTAGAAAATGTGAGACAAATTTCAATTTCACTTGTAAGCTAGTCAAAATGTAACTGAAAATCTGATGGATTGAATTGAAAGAAAAAGTGCTTACCTGTTGATGAACAAGTAAAGCAGATGCCCCGAGAGCAGCTGTAACAGCACCAACCATCATTTTGTTGTCTGTATTTTTCAATCCCACGTTCTCTGTACCTTTGCTGACTGAAATATCCAAATCATGATCCTGATCAATATTCTTTGAAAGCCTTTCATTAATCTCCTTGTCACCTTCTTGAGAGTGATTGTCGCTTGTTTCACTGACCCGTTCAAGGCCTACGTCATCATTAACATTACAATCCACTGAAGTTATATCATAGAATTTCCTCACTGCAGCCAAACTGGAGCCCACAATAACCCCAACAGGCAATACTCTGCTTAAATATTCAGTCTCCTGCATAGCAGATGAAATAGATTGTACTATATTCTCCCCACAAAGGGTGTTGGATATCTCCAAAGTATTGTCATGACCTTTACCATGTCCCGCAGCCAGAGATACAGCATTTGCAACATGCTCTACATCTCTGGCAAGTTTAGGCTCCAATTCCTCCATGTCAGCAGCGCCGATCCTACGATTAACTTCAACATTCAAAGATTCCAATATAACACTTTTAATAAAAATCGTAGACTTATCAAATTTGTCCCCGTCAATTTCAATATTGTCATCGACCTTGTTTGTTTTCCTGCAATCTTCATCTTGTTCATATTGTTTTTCAGCATCCAATATTGCGTACCACGGTTCAATGATATCATCAGTACCCTTCTGTCTTGAATTAATATCCATCAGATTTTCTGTATTATCACCTTGATGGGAAGTGAATTCACCAACAGAAGCACCATTATCTTCTGCTTGATCCAAAAGCTTCCACTGACCTTCTTCTGGGATGTAGTCAAGATATAAAGCAGATGATGTATCCAGAGATGGTGGCATGCTATTCCTCACCTTTGACATAAGGTATGTCTTAAGGTTTTCCTTGTATAAAGGATCTCCATATGGAAAAGCAGTTAAATAACTGGGAACCTCTTGTGGACTGCCATTCAAATATTTATTAATATTCCTAGACGAAAGTTCTCTACCAGTGTAGAGAAGACCGCTTGCTTTATCTTTACCAGACTGGCTCTCTGTGTTATTTGACCAGGAATCATCACTATGATGTCCATCAAATTTATTATGTTGTTTATTTCTTTCCTCAGAGTCTGGTGGATCATAGGAATGAACATCATTCAACTCATTCTTGCTATTTTCCATTTTCTCCGATTTGTGGTCATCATTCTCACGAGGATTCTCCGAAACATACCCTTCCTTCAGGTCCTTGACCTCATTTTCACCATCTTTTACCACCTCCAATTGATCAAGCATGTCCCCAATTGCATTAAATACACTATTAACTGCAACTTGAGTGGAATTGTTAAGGCATCGAA
>CAIGRO010181389.1:0-12313 GCA_903798355.1 Fraxinus baroniana
TCCCCTCCCCCTCCCCCCTCCCCTCTCTCTCTCTCTCTCTCTCTCTCTCTCTCTCGTCTTTACTCTCCCCCTCGTCTCTTTCTCTGTCCTTTCCTTGTACAGTGGAGCTCGTCGTCGGGAGCAGCGAGCGGCGCTCCCTGCGATCGCCGACCGACGCTACTGTGAATGGCAGCATCATGACGCTACAGTCCGTCGACATTATCGTTCACAGCAATATCGCATCAGCGACGGTGAAGGATCAATTCTTCTTTTTCTTTTTTAATTTTATTTTTGATGCGGCGTTGGGTGCACGATGATGCTGTGTTGGATCAAAACCACCGTGCTCACAGCGATGTTGTGTGGCCAGGGCGTTGAGATGATTTTGGGCGTGAAGATGGCGGCCACGTCAAATTTGGTTATTTTTGTTTGTTTGTTGGTGGTGGTTTCCATGCTGTGGTGATGTTTGGGTAGTTTTAGTAGCGGTGGTGGATATAGAGTTGGTGGTGATGGATTTGGCCATGGTGATGGTGTGCTCTGCGTCCTGATTTGATGGTTTTCCTGTGGAGGTGAGGTAGTGGTGGTGGATGATCTGGCGTAACGTAGTGATGGCGTCTGCAATGTTTGATTTGTTTGCAATGGTGGTGGTGGTTCTGGTGGCGAGTGACAGTGGTGTTGATTTGTTTAAGGTGGTAGTGGTGGTTTTGACGACGACGGTGGCGATGATGCTGCTGGATGCAGTGTTGAGGTGGTGGTTACAAGTGTTGTGCAGTGGTGGTGTTCGCCAGCGGTGCTGTGTGCGGTGGTCGTGATGGTGGTGGCGCCTATGGTGGTCGTGGTCGTGGCAATGGTCATGTGTAGGATGAGATGAGGTGGGTATCTTTGACCAATTATTTGGTTGATTGTAACCAATAATTGATTAATTTTTTACAAATAAATAATATGTGACCTAAAAATTGTGATTGTGACTCACAATTTATCAAGTTATAATTGAGTTGTAATCAATAAAAATTTTGATTTTGTAATCGATAAATAAAGGCTATAAAATTCTTGATTTGTGATCGAGAGAAATAATCTGTGACATATAAAATTCTTGATTTGTGACAAAAAATAAGTCGTGACCAATAATTTGATAAATTGTGATCGATTTGCAATGAATAAATGAGTTGCGACCAATAAGATTTTCGATTAGTGACCGATGAATAATATGTGACATATGAAATTTTGATTCGAGTAATCCGTGACCCATAAGATTTTTGATTTGTGGCCAATAATTTGATATATTATGATCGAAAATTAATTAGATACTTGTGACCACATTGCATATAATTGTGTCGTTACTATATTTAATTGGTAAAACATATATTTAATAAATTAATTTATTGAATTTATTATATCTGAAACCTGAATTTAATTAGCTAAATACCTATTTTTTGTATTTTTTTTAAATTTAAAACCTGAATTTTGAATTGTTGAAACTTAAACCCTGATTTATGAATTCTTCCTTTTTTTAAAAAAGAAATTGGCACTAGTGTTGTTTGAAAATCATTTTGCTAGAAAAAAGGATTTTGAGTAGTGATTTTTAAAAGAATATATGGTTAAAAAATAGGAAAAAAACTTAGTATACATGTAAAATATTTTATTTTTGTGAATGTCTAGTTGAAAATGATTTTATAACAAACCTTAAAATAAATTAAAGATTGTACTCTCATTTTAAGGGAAATGTCAAGGATTCGAATCTTGATGATGCGATAAAAATTCGTAAAGGGTAATATAACATTAATTTCGTTGAAAAATACTGAAAAGACAAATAATTTTGCTAATGTTTGGCCCCCCATCTTTTAGAAATTATAAATTTTGGAATAGTGATTGATGGGAGATTATGTCATTGAATAATGATGAAAAATTTTAGATTTGTATGTAATATTATTTTTATTTGGAGAATGTGTGATTAAAATTAAGAAAAAAATAATAATGGGGGCCAAACAGGCAAACACTAGCAAATTATTGAATGTCTATTTCAAATAATAAATGTATTTTTTTATCCCAAATCAACGCTTCAATTACAAATTCAAATCATTTTTTATTTTTTTATTTTTGGGAAACCTCAACAATTCACGATAACATACCATCCCGCTTGGAACCCCAAAAAGATGTAACGTTAGAGTGGTCATATTGCCAATATGCCACCACATTTTAATTGTAGTCAAACTCTTCAGTCTTTACTTATTTTAACAATTATTTTCCTAACTTTTTTCAATCGAATTTTTATCTTTAGCCTTCCATCATTGATGATAATTTATTTCTAGATATTTTGTTTTTATGCTCTGGAATGAGGCAAAAATAATTTTTTGCACTTTTTATTTATTTATGTTTTGAAAATATGATGAAAAAAATAAGTTATTTTACACTATTTCAACGAACTTTTGGATTGAACATGAAAAATAGATTAAATACAAAATATGTTAATTAATGAAAAGTTTGAGTATAAAAATAACTTGAAAACTATTAGGAACGCAAGTATTCTAATGAACAAATATTAAGAACATTTACGTACAATTAAAATGTGATGCAATACAAAAAATGTCGTTTGAATACAATGAACGTAGCTTTTTATTTACCATCCCAGCACCAATTACGTATGTATGGAAGAGCATATGAAGAATAATTAGGGTGCGTTCGGTAGAGATTAAAATTGAAAAATTAACCGTTATTGTTGACTTTTATTAGATGAGTAAGACCTAATAACGACTATATTTTCAATTTTAATCACTCTCAACCACGCTTTTAGTAAGTTTGATGGGATAAATAAACAAATATATTATGCTTTTGAGTAATGTATTCTGAAATGCATTATCTTTTAGGTAGAATGGATCACCTTCTTTACTAAAGTGTATAACAACCTCATTCAACTATGAACCAAGAAATTAGGGATGACAAAAAAACTTGTTCAACCCGATACTAGCAGATCCCCACCCCGAATGGGGCGAAAATTAGCCACCTAGCCGAGACGAGGATAATTGCCTCTAAACAAGTACGAAAAATAGTACATGTCCCGCTACCTACCACCGTTTAATGTTAATTTCAAATTTAGCTTTTGACAAAAATATCCAACGAAATGAGGGTCGAAATGATCGACCCGTCCCGTACACCGATATTGTCATACCTACTGGAAACCAATGTCACGTGACAGTAGTACATCTCTACTAGAAATATATATTATTATTTTGGTTTTTGATAGAGGCCTATCGTCACCGTGTCTCAACTATCAATGAACCATTAGGAGATGGCTACAAGCCTAGCCCACCTTGAGACGGGCCTCAAAGAAAACTGGCAAGCAGGGAGTGGACCGGTCGGTCCACCACAAAACCCAAGGGAGCCCAGGTCTGCGTGCATGGCAGTCTAGGGACTTTGTTTCCGAGCCAGCTTGTTTGACACCTCTTCACGTCGTCAAAATATTAAAAAACTCGGGTGTGTTTGAACCACATTATTTTGGAAGAATGTATTCTGAAATAGTAGATTGATGGAGAATGTGTAGTTAAAAAAGAAGGAAAAGTTATTGATATGATTGAAAATATTATTTTATTAAAAAATGTTTGATTGAAAATGAGTAGAAGAATGAAAATAAAAATTTTAATGTGTGTCAAACATGAGCTCAATAAAAAAATGTGAGTCGTGAAGAGAGAGATTCAAATGCAAAATCTGACTCCAGAAAACGACTGCAACTTGACAGATGAGCTCGTCAAATTTTTACCAAAGAAGTCCAATTCAACAGAAAATCCAGGTGCCATAATAAAGAATAAAATCCTACTCAATGACGCAAATAACCATTAACACACTCAGCTTCCAAAACGACACTAATAGAATGCTCGCGCTCCTAGTTAGATCCACAAGCCCATTAATAGAAAATAAGAAAAGAACATCTAGATTCTGGACATCCCAAAGTATAATCTCCATCTTATAATTTGACATTATCCAGTCAACTGTCCTTGCTCGACTCACATCATTCATATGCTAAGAAACTGTCTGCTCAGGGTTCCATTAAGTGCATAGCGTATTTGCAACAGAATTAAGCACTTCCAGATCTTGCCTGCAATGAAATTAACATAGCCGAGATTTTTTAACAGTGTCAACCCAGACTCCCAAAAAAAATTAAATGAACAAAACTTGAAGCCACGCATCCTCGAGTCAGTAATATTATAACTTCCAATTGCAGGAATGGGATGCAAAACTCATGCATGTACAGATGTCAAAACAGGGGGGGCGGTAACCTGTCCATTCCCAACCATAGAAAGCCCAGATTCTGGGATTGTCCAGGTCCATGGCCCACTAAACGAGCCCCTGCTCGATTTTTAGGATTATTTAAGTTTTTCCACTAAAATTCTTTATAAAAAACAAGTTAAATTCAAAAATCCAGGCATCGAACTGCTCATTTTAACATCTCTGCACGCATGCTTGTTCCTATTCTTTTGGTCGGAACATGAACAGTTTACCTGGTGAGGGGATGCCGATCTTGACATTGATCTTGACCTTGATATTGACCTTGACCTTGATACCGCTCTGCACATTTAAGTGAGCAAAGAACCAATTACTCATTAGTGTGGTACATTTATAGCCATAGAGCATATAAAATTAGAAGAGAGATTCATTCTCGAATACCTGGACGGTTTAACAGGAGATTTTGATGGTGATCTGGAAACAGATCGATCCATTGATTTGCTGCATAAGGAACATATTACTTGGATCAACAAATAAAGTCCATCCTAGAAATCGAGCAAATATACTTCAAACTAAAAAATACCTTCTGTTCCTTCTAGGACTTCTGCTTCTACTGCGGCTCCTGCCTGGGCTTCTTGATGGACTGTGCTTGTATTCCTTCACCTGAATTCATCGATTTACAAAGGGAAAGGAGTTTAATATTTCACAAGATAGTTGCTTTCATAATGATATTATTTTATGAATTCTTAGAGTTCAGTACTACGAATTAATTTTTTGTAAGATTTAAATCCCTCCAAGCATATAATTCAAGGTTGCACCAATGTGTAGGTTAGCGAGGCTCAAATTTAACTTCTAACATAATATTAAAAACTGGATTCCAAGTGCCTGTCTCGGGCCTTTATTGGTTGAGAAACGGCTCTCCTCGAAAATTCAATCCATTCAAAAGAAAAGATAAACATACAAACAATAGAAAAAATATAAAAAAAATACCCGGATATAACTTCTGGTCCAAGGATTTTTAAACTCACTATCATCAAGTTTCCGGATCTGAGCAAGACAAAAACACATTACCAACTAGATTGGAACAATTCATGGATGCACAAAAGGTTAAACACTTTGAAGATGAGTATGATGACTTACAGCATATTTCATGTCTTCGTAATTAGTATAGTCAACTACGCCAAAGGTTCCTGAATACAATAACAAATGTTCATAAACCCCATTAACAAGGTTGCACGGACATAGACATGGATACGCGTGCAGGACATGATATGGACATGCCGATACGTGATTTTTCAAAAAAGTAGGACACCGACACATTAAGGACATGTTGATTTAAATGTTAACTTATATATTACATATTTCTTTCATAATTTTTTATACAAGACACGGCATATTACATGTCAGGCACTTGTCGTGGTGTGTCTCTAAAGCATCCCTTAAATATCGAGTACTTTTAAAAAAAAACATATAAAAAGTGGGACAAGGTCCTGTGGCTTGTTGGATACATGTCTTTGAGTGTCCGAGGAGTTTTGGGATGTTGGGTTCCAACGTGATGAGTCGGACGCAGACATGATGTATTAGTAGGAGTGTCAGCGCATCATAGCCCACTAATATCTCACCTTTACCCCATTAGTAAAATAACTTACCATCACCGTCACGGGAAACTTCGGCAAAACAAACATCCCCAGCTTTTCGCATGTGATCCTGAAACCCAAGATAAATGCTGTAGATGCTAAAATAAATAAATAAATAAAATGTTCTCACTCAAAAATTTCCCCTCACCTTCAAATCTTGCCAAGAAGCAGAAGACGGAAGTCCCCGAATAATAACTATATGCATGTAGACATTTTAAGATAAAGACACTGAAACAGTCTTATAGTGAAAATAAAGCGTAAGCATCAATTGATAAGTTTGGCAGCACCTCGATATTCGGAATGGCGAGAAGGGCCAAAACGGCTTCCGCTGCTGTCACGGCTACCATAACCACCACGACGATCACTTGAACGTGGTGGCCCTCTGCCACCATGAGCAAGCTCAACCTAAATTAATGAGGAGATGAATATCATAAGAAAATCAAACAAGGAAAAGACCGAAGAAGGTAGAACAAACGGAACACAATTACCAAGCACCAAATTTGCAGTAGAAGGCATGGAAAATAAGGGAAAAGGAGTTAGAGAGAGTTCTCAGGTTGTATTCAATAACAATGATCTAGGGGTTACTATGCCCTAGATTATAGATAAGTAACAATCAACCTAATTGTCTTAAAATTACAATAATTGAAAATAAAGGATACAAAGAAAACCATAAAAAATTCTAGTATCTCTTATGCCTCATATAGACTTGCGCTGTATCATATACCAAAAACTAGTTTTAACGAGAGAGAAAAAAAAAATAAAAAAAAATTGCTACTTTGCACCAAATGTCCTCACCCTCAGTCGACAACCATCAAAGTTATAGCCATCTCTGCCCCTGATTGCATCTTCTGCATCCCGAGCACTCTCAAACTAAACATGGTTAAAATTCAAAAAAAAAGTCAGACGGCAGATTATATCCTCGAGTATTCATGAAATCCGAAGACGAGCAAACATGCATATCTGGGTGCTGCTTCTGTGTATACATATTACATACATAGCCTAAAAAGCTGCAAATTTGAGAGTAAAAACAAAAAATACCTCCACAAAACAATAGCAAGGAGGGCGAGGTGGAATCTTCAATTCAATGTCCAATATACGACCATACTGCAGGAATGGCATACAAATACTATAAATAAGCAATCACTTTGGGGATCAAATAGAAAAGGGAAAATGACTTAAGAATTTAAGTGACCATTGGCTAGAACCAGGTACTGAGAAGAGTATACACATTTGAAACAGAAATATTTTTTCCCATGATTATCGAAACAATCACTCCACAGCAAACTTTAAACCCCAAACACAATCATAATATAAAAATTGTGATAGTAAATAGTAATGCTACACTTCGTTGAAAGAAATCTAAAGAGGATTAGTAATCGAGCGAGCGAAGGGGTAGGGTTGTCTAAATTGGGGATATATCACGGATGTCATTTTAATGACTTTTATGAATTCGTCTTATTAAAAGTTTACAATTCAATATATGTGAAATTACCAAACGTGCATCAAAGACAGATATCAACAACTATTCTCATAGCAAATGAATAACAGATTTATATGGTTGGAAAAGATGCACTCAATGTAATCTTACAAGACTTGCTGCTGCAAAGTTGAAGGTCCTCAGCTCGTTGGGAAAGGGGTTTAGCCACTAAAGAGTAGTTAGAGATAACAAAAGCATAACACATTTGTAAATTATAGCTAAACAACTCTGCTTTAGAAAAGTAACAGTGGCAGATACCCAATGCATTAGTACAATGCAGGAGAATACTCTTCAAAATAACACCCAGACACTCCCACATCAACTCAATCAAACCAAAATATTTAAGACAGTGATAGACTAAATATTCAACTCAAACCTTGTAGAATAGGTCTTCAACTTCTGATTCTTTTATGTCTGCAGGAAGGTTGCCAACATAGATCATGCGAGAGTAACGACTGCTCATCTTTAGCCCTTGAAAGTAATTGTGTTCACTGCAATACTGCAGCTTGAATATGTTTGATAGTTGGAAGCAATTTAAAGCAACATTAAAAACACAATCAAGTTAAGTATCTTTACATTTCTGTCTTCATATGATATATTTTGAGAACAAAAAAATCAAAAGTAAAAAATAATTCATATGAAGCAAACCGAGAGCAATCCTCAAGGTGAGCGTTGCTCCACAAGCTCCATTGCTTATATGCTCCAAAGCTATAATTTATTTGAATTAAAATTGGGTCTCCTCATCCTCCCTAAATTTTTTGCAGATGAATAGCTCTTCACAGAGGGAGCAAGAACTTCCAATTATATAAATACACCAAAAACTCCACCCTGATTCCTCCCACTCACAATCTACATCCCTACGCATGTTTCCAAAGCTCATATTTGTCCAAGCGCTTGGAATCTATCATAAACAGAGCATTGTGTCATGAGATGAGTGAAAATTGTCATAGATTTACCGATTTACCTTACTCAGATTTCCTTTGAAATCCAAGCGAAATCCTAGAAATTATGTGACTTGCCACTAAATTAAGTGATTTAAGAGTTGAATCCCAATTCGTATTTAAGAATGCTCCCAGACATAATATAGTTTGCAAGCACACAAAAATAATCTATTCAATTAGTATGTGAAAGAAAAGTTATACTGGGCCCACATTGTGTAAACCAAAGCACAAGCATAGACAAAATTGAAAGTAATTTAAATGCTAAATCATCTAACCAAAACTATGTGCAAAGATCTTCTCGAGAGCCAAAAATAAAGCTAAAAATATTGCAAGGATGGCCGAGAATGATCTCATGACTTTACTCTGGACCAGCCTCATTAAATTGCAATAAACCATGATAACGTAAGCATGAAGAATATGTCACCACAAGGAATGGCCAGCTCAAAGTAAGAACGTTATAATAATCAAAGATCCTGATACTTGCTATTTTAACGTCAATATTCATACTTCAACCTATGGACGGACTTGTCTATTCTGCTTTCCAAAAGTATCATAGGTTTTTGGCTGTCTAGGGTAATTTGTGTCAAAATTTTACTTCAACCCGTCTCTAATAGGTACCATTATGCCATGGGTGGAGAAAGTCTTCCATCATTTTGGACAGTTTGCAATTAACATCCCTCCAAAAGAGAGACAGAGAGATGGACTAGCAACAGATTCAAATAGGGACTTTAGAATTGAAACAAGAAACCAAAAAAAAAAGGCCAAATGAAATTATTTATAGTTCCAATTCCCAATCCCATGCTACCAAATAGTCTTACGCTCTTGACTTCTTTTAAGACATTAAAATATAACAAGAAGCTAAGCTTGTTTCCAACAAATTTGGGGTCGACAACATGAATCCAATTCAATTACTATTCATGGGAAATTCCAATAAAGAATAAATAGCAAGGATGAATCTTCTCAACTTACAAATGCAATATCCTCATAATTCCAAAAGTTCTCCAATGGCACGGCCCCTTTCCTCAAAAGAGGATATAAAGGAAAATCCCCACATACACCATTTACTGCCACTTACTTTGAAAAATATCTGCTTTATAGCTTTTATTACCTAATTAAATTATGGTAGGATCGGAAAATTGATAATGATGCTCATCAAACTATAAAAAAATAAAAAACTAGAAGTTTCCCAGTGGGAAAATTTGGTTTGCGCAGACATGTAGGGTTTGAAATAAAAAATTAGGGAAATCCCAGACTCAAATTTGAAATTAATTAATTCCAACTTCAAGTTCAGAGCCCTTAATACAGGACAAATATAATTACCAGATCGAAAATCCAAGAAAAACCTATCGAGCAAAAATTAGAGGCAAATGAGACATTATCACTCGTAACATACCAGATTTGAAAAGGAGCTCAGCACTGAATGCTAGAAATTCAACTTCCCCAAAAGCCAACACCTCGTCGAGCTGGAATAAAAATAGTTACATAACCAATATTTACGATGATGTCAAATTAAATTAGTCTATCGTATAGATAGACGGACGATTCTCTTGATGAGAGAGAGAGAGAGAGAGAGAGAGAGATTACCCCTGTTTCTGTTCTTTTCTCCAATGCACTCGATCAGGAGGGATCTCGATTTGGTTTTATGTTAAGGGCGTGAGGTTTCGTCAAATTACATTTACCTCCTCATGTTTTCGCGTAATTACGCTTTGGGAGGAATTTTCTAGAATGCAATTTTTAATGGACCAAAAACCAAATTAAAGCCTTTTGAATGTTTTGATTAAATGGTCGTGACAGGATGTTTGGTTACGCTTAACAAGTTCTTTTCTAGAAAGTATAAAACAATTAGATCTAACTTTTAGTAATATCAAAATTCAAACGTGACTACCCCTTCGGGAGTGGTCGAGTTGGTGGAGCAAATGAACTCGAAAATCGAAGGTCGCGAGTTTGAATAATTTGTCAACATTTTTTCGGTCGAACCTGTTGTACCGGACTTGCTTAGTGCGATTTATCTCTCATGTGTGGTTTGCGGGCTACTGCACATGGAACGAGGTTTATTCAGTGCGCACTCACGAGTAGCAACTGCAGATTCCTAGGTAAAAAAAGTAAATAAAATAAATAAATAAAATTCAAACGGGACAGACTCGAAAATGAATTCCAAGGACTGAATAAACTAAAAGGATGTTGATTACGCAATTCAGCTCTAACAAAACGTAAGCCCTATGGTATGGCATAACACTCAGCCAGATTATAAGAAGATATTCGGCATAGAACAACTTCAAAAGGCTTGCCACAATAATAACGTTAGATTTCGAGCACACCACCGTGAATAAATAAGAATTCTGTTCCATTCGATAATTCCAACCAGTAACAAACAGAAGCTCCATTTCCCCGTATCATAATCTGCAGAATAATAGTTTTATTTGTGCAAAAATAAATTGTAGAAATTATAAAAAATAAGTAACTTAAAAATAAATTTAAATTACTTTTAAGTATAATCAAATGTATTCTAATAAATTTATTTAATCCAGAAAAAGTATACACACATTTTGTGGAATAAAATAATATTTAGAATAATATAGAGGCATAATTTTTTGGTAGAGCATGAAAATTGTCCTCAAAGTGTCTATACTGTCGGTTGAGGATCATGGTGTTGGCCGAGGTGCATCGACCAGGTAGCATTCCGACATAGTGTTTTATGCCTTAAAATGAGGAACTTGTCGTCCAAATGAATTTTACTCTGGTAAGGGTTCTTTTGGCACAACTCTCGTGATTAGATCTTTTGTGAATTTAGTAGTAAAACTTTTTAGGATTTGTTCAACATGACTTTGAAAGTTAAATTGCTTCTAAACCATGAAGCTACTTGTGACTTGTTCGATTTATTTTTTGGAATCCCGGAAGAAAAGCTTTTAAATCAATTGTTTTAAGATAAAATTTTGGAATTCGGGATTTTTCCTGTAGCGTTTCTTCTTACGGATGATGTTACCAAAAGTCGTACATGTTGAATTCCAAGCTAACAACTAAGTATGAGCACGAATGTGGTCTTCCGATTTTTCCTGTAGCGTTTCTTCTTACTGGCTATTGTCTATGGGTGCCCCCGGATGGGCTTCCAAATGGATCCCAGAAATTTTTCTTGGTCACTTTCATTTCTCGCGCTCGGATTTCTGCAGATCTGCGACTGTAGTGTGGGTTCTTGCCAAATTTGAATTAAGCGTTTTATAATTAAAACTAGTGTTCGCACGTGCGATGCACGTGCTGCAGTTTAATTGGGTATTTAATAGTGTGGAGTGATCTTAAGATATTTTTTCACTATAATTGTATGAATTGATTCTTTTGTTAGTTAATCTCTCTTACAATGGAATGTTATGATATTAGAAAAATGATTGCAAATTGATGCAACTCATTCTCTGAAAAAGACATTCAAGACTACTTGTGTATATTGATACTATCTACCTCTTGATCATCCCGGGATGATGTGCTTATTTACCAGAAACTATATTTTAAAGAGTTGAATTCTTCTTTCAACAACAGTAAAAACATGAAAGAGATCTTTCATAGAAGTCACAAAATTAAATAGAATTTTTCTTACTATAAATTTGTCCGTTTACAGAAGGCTATAAGGCCGAGCATGTAGTTGAATTTTGATTTATATTACCAAAGGATGAAGAGGATAATCACATGGGTTACCATAAGTTTGATGTAAAAAATATTATCTAATTCAACCAAGACACAACAAAAAATGCACATGTTGTTTATTCATCAACACAAGTGTTGAAATCAGTACATTTAGTGTGATATGGTGACAATTTTGACTATAACAACTACCGTACTTAAGCGCTGAAAGTTACCTTGAGATTATTCTCTGACAAAATAGCAGTGTCACCTGGAGGGTAGTTATTGCCTATTGGCATTGCTGCATATATTAACAATTCTCTTTCAATATCAGAAGAAAGCAAGTAGTTAAAAAAGACAAGTCCAATAAAAAAATAACATAAAAATTATTTGCTTGGAATAGTGGATCATTTTCTATCTTTAAAAATGCGATAAAATTTGGTCTTATCTCCTCG
>CAIGRO010181397.1:451-19597 GCA_903798355.1 Fraxinus baroniana
CCCCAACGTTCAAGTTCTGCGTCCGCCCCTGCTTTCAATGCACACTATGGTTCCAGTTGCATTAAGGACGTGCGGTAGTGAAGAAAATTTGAAAAGGTTTATGCCGATTAATACTACACAATGTTACCACTATCTTTCATTATGAGAGCTAAATACCATCCTTGCACATTTTAGAGTGTTTTATATATATGGAATTACAAATGTTTAATCTAACTCCTAAATGCATCATTATCAGACAACAAAACCATCAACAAACATCACTTCCAAAATAAGATATTTCATATCCTGTATATTTTAAAAGTTAACAATAATCAACTAACGTGCAACGCACGTTTCCTTCACTAATGGTGTAAAATATGGTGTAAAGAGCTCTCCAATGAAATGAAAAATATGGTGTAAAATTTTTAGGATTATACTAGTTGTAAATAAAAATAAAATATAAAGGAATACATAAAATAATATGGAGGGAGGGAAAATATTGAATGAAGAAAGTTGACTATATTTTAAACTGACAAATGATAGAATATCGTGTAACATTAAGTATTTCCTTAAATAAACATTTATGTACATATAGTATGATCCAAATTTGTATAATGTGTAACACTATTCATTTACATCAAATTTGAAAATTTTCAATTATCCTCGTTTTGTCCTCTCTTCCCCTTTAAAACAAATTTTTATTTTATCTATATCTTTTTTTTATCTTTTAGAATTAATAAATTTTAATTTATTTATAATTGTTTAATGTGATGATTATTTATATTTAATATTTATTTTTAAATTCTAATCATGTAGCAAGTAATAATTATTTTTAAATTCAATGTAATTTTTTAAATTGTAATATTTTTTATTTATTAATAAATGTAAGTATTTTAGTTTATTAATTTTTAATTTAACAATTTTAGTAATAATATAATTTTTAATTAGATAATTGAAAATAAAATTTGTTGTATGGATTATCTCCTATTATCTAAATCAACGTTGTGTAACTTTTAGCCCCGTTTAATACACTCTAATTTCCATTTCCAAGTTCCAGTTTTTTGTGTTTGAAAACAAAATTTTTCTCTAGAATTAATTTTCGACCCCCACCCACCCGTGACCCTATTTCCATGATTTCATTGAATTTGTTTTCCCACTATTTTGGTAGGAAAATAGTTTTCCACCTTTTTTTGACAATTAGAAAAAATTCTATCAACAATCGCAAAAAATAATAATAATAATAATAATAATAATAATAATAATTCTTTAATAGACAATTTTCATGCAAAACAAAGTCAAACGAATGATATTCGGTATGATAATTTTTTTTAATTTTAATTTTAGTTTTTTTTTTTGTAATTGGAACAAATTCTAGACCAATGCTAGAAAAAATTTATTACTTTCATGGACAATTTTTATAAAAAAAAAAATCAACGTCAAACGAACATCAAATTTTCAACATTTTCCAAGTGAAAAATTATATCAATCAAACACAATTAATTATAATTTTTAATAAAATAATTCCTAGACAAATAAATTTTTGTAAAATATTTTTTTTCTACCCATTATTCACATTTGCAATTAAACGACTCTTAAATTTTAGTTTAAAAATTACACCAAATTTGCTGTATACTATTAGAGAGAGTCTTATAACACACCCCTCTTTCTAATCCCACCTGTTAGTTGTTATCAAGGAATATAGAAACAAGGAAGAAAATAGGATAGATTCTGGGGTTTTAGCTAGCTTTGCTTACACTGTAATAGATAGTGGAAATCGTATCATCATAGCATAAATAATCGAGAAATAGATAGGTAGGTATAAAATAGCAGTAGAAAATGGGGAGGGAGCAGCAAGAAAAACAGGAAGAGCAAAAGCAGCGCAAAATTTCATTGAGTAAAGCAGCCCACTTTTTATCTGATCTCACTACTGTTTATCTCAATCCCATTTCTGAAAAACCCTCCAAGTCACCTCCTCCACTTGTAATTTCTTATACCTTTCTCTATTTGTTTTATATATAGGTCTTTTTGTTGTTGAAGAATGATCTTCTTTATTTCGGGTTCCTTATCGTGCTAATATTTTGATGATCAATTTATCATGATTTGGCTAATTCTTGAAGACCCACATTGAATTATGTGCTTTTCTAAGAAGAAGAAGAAGAAGAAGAAGAATTTGCCAATTAGAGTGCCTATTTTGAAATTGTTAACATGATTTTAGGGGAAAATATATTNATCATGATTTGGCTAATTCTTGAAGACCCACATTGAATTATGTGCTTTTCTAAGAAGAAGAAGAAGAAGAAGAAGAATTTGCCAATTAGAGTGCCTATTTTGAAATTGTTAACATGATTTTAGGGGAAAATATATTTTTGGCTGCAAGCGTGCTTAGTGATGGTTTTGCTAATATGGTCTTATATTTATTTTGAATCAAGTTTCCTTTTTCAGTCCAGTTAATTGTTGCATTAGAATTAGATAGTTTACTCATGCCGTTTGCCCCTATTTTATTCTTAATATAGAAATCAATGCTGTGATGAGAGGTAAAACAAGGTGTGAGTGAGTATGGATCAAAGAGATAAATGAACAAAAAGTAGAGACGTAAGAAAAGAGAAGGGAAAAAAAAAGCAGAAAGAAAAAAAGGACGAAATTTAAAGAAATTTTGCATTTGAAGTGATGCAGTCTCATAATTTGTTGACTCCACATGTTATTACGAAGAAGCATCATCTTTAAGCTTACAAATCTTGGATACTTTGTATCTTCTTTCTATTGTTCATCTTATCACATCCATCGATGCTAATATTAATGAGCATTTGGTTTTGGTTTTGACAGGATGAGAAGAATGAAGGTAGTCAACTAGAGTCAGGCTCAGAGAACGGCTCTGGGGAATCTGTTGATGGTCCTGATACATCTTCCTTTACTGCCTTTTTATATTCTTTAGTAGCATCCTCAGAATCTCAGACTAGTTCTAAGTTTGATGGTAAAAATATGTCTCTTGAGGATCAGTTTAAACCATCATCTGAACCAACAACGAAAGAAAATGGCAGGAAGAAGAGTTTGTTCTATAGGGGTAAACACTCACTCGGCAGAGCTTTCAATCAAGCAGCTAAGTTAAGTGGCTTCCAAAACCTAGGCCCCAAAGGCAGTTCTATTATGGTAGCTGATGATGGGAGTAATTCTAAGGCTTTCCAAGATGAGGGTATTCCACTGAAAACTTTGAAAGAGACATTGCCTTTCGACAATCTTCCAGAGATTTCTGTACCCTCATTGCTTCTCTCTGAGAAAACTCGCAGTGTTCTTTGTGCTGCACTCCCAGTGATTGTGCAGGGGCGGAAATGGGTATTGTTATACAGGTGAAGAAACATGTTGATTTCTTTTCTTGTGCGGCTCATTTGCATGTCCTTTTTGTTTTTTCTTTAACTTTTCCTCTACATCCTATCTTCAAATCAAAGACTTTAATTTCTTGCTTTGATCTCTCAGTACTTGGAGACATGGTATATCACTTCCGACGTTGTATAGAAGAAGCATGCTTTGGCCTGGCCTCAGTCTACTGGTAACATTTCTAAAGTGTGTGACCTGCACATATATTTTCGCTCTGGGAACAACCTTAAACTACGATTTCTTTTATGGCTATTATGCTTGTGAAATCAGTTTTGTTTTCACTTTGAAGCACTTATGACCAGCTCTAAGTCTTCTGGGAATCAAGATTTCTTTTTCCCTTCAGCATAAGTAATTTATTGTTCATCATTTCCTTTGAATGCGTAAGCCTAATTTTTTCTTGGATAATAAATTTTAGACTATTAGTGATATATTAATTTATTTATTTCAAATTTGTGCCGAATACCCCTTCTTTATTTTAATAATCATTCTCAGAACCTCATGACTTTCTTAAAATACTTATCTCTAAATTGTCCAGAAACACTATGTGGATGAAGGTATAATCATCAGAACTTTCTATTCTCTCATTATGCCCAAACTCATGATGCCAATAAGGGGAATACCTTAGAAACATAAATGTTTTCTCCCTGCATACCAAATATATATATTTCAACCAAAAGGTTGTTATCTACGATGTGCTCCCTATGTAGATGGCTTCTCCTCCAAGTATGATATCAGCTTTTGTTTCTGTGGTAAAGGGTTCTCATTTTATCGCTGTTTGCTATCATCCAAACTGTGATCCTCATGCTTGTGACAATTGAAAGAGTTCCATAATTTCATCGTATTGTGGTATGAATTATTTGACAACATACGTTACAGTGAGCTTAATTACTATTTTATCCATTCTGCACTGATAAGTATCATTGTAACATCCATAATGAGTTGACATATTCTATAACCTCTATTTCGTATTTAAGATGTGAAATCCTCGAGTAATGTATATCCTATGTCTCGTTATTTTCCTTCTTTTATCTGGAATAAGAATGATGATCCCAGGACACAATTGAAGAGTATTCCTAATGATCTGAGAATTATGCAGCCAGACTAAGTGGACAGTCAAGAAATCTTGTCATCAATCAATAATCAATGTTTCGTTTGTTCACTTTAATTTGTAGTTTAGGCTTTTTGTCTACACCCTCATCTGCTTATATATATATACACTGAAACGAGACTTAATGCTCTTCTCTCTCTGTATCTCTTCTTATAGGTTGTTGGGGACTCTTATGGCACAGTGTTTGGTGGCTTGGTTGAGGCTCCCTTGAAACCATCGAACAAGAAGTATCAGGTAATGATTTATTTTTTTTAGTGTGTTATTACATACTATGTTACCCTTCCACTTAGATTAGCAGTGAACGCAAAACAGGGAACAAATGATACCTTTGTTTTCACAACTATATCTGGTCAACCTCGTATATTTCATCCCACAGGTATTAATGCTTCTTTCTCTCTGAAGATTTATACATCTAGCTATCCCTAGCTTTCCCTGGCCATTTGCCTTTGCAGGATTGCATTTAATTTTTTTAGACTGCGACTATTTCTATTTTTCTGTATTTTAATGAATGGAATTTTTTTATTTTTTTCCTATTGTCAAGTTAAAATGTGTACTTGTTTTGAAGGCTATAGCCTATTAGTGCATGTTCTATACAGTATTGGACAGCGTATCAAAATGAGATATTAGATTCTTTTTCAACGTACCTTCCAATGCTACCCAATCATCCCCTATCAAACATGCCATAAGGGTATCTGCAGCCTTTTCTATATGTAATGCTAGTACATAACTTTTGCAATGATTTTGAATTTTTTCGGCTTAATAAAACTGGAATTGTTGGTAACCATTATTGCAGAATTCTCGTCCTCAGATAAATGGAAATTGTTCCAGTGGTTTGTTATGAATTGACATATAGTTGGCTAATGTTAGAACTTCCGGTTTTGGAGGGGTTCTGCATTTGGATATATCTAGCCTATTCTTTTGTTTCCTTGGAAAATTTTCATTTTTTTGTAATTGCTAGTGGAAGTTCAGGTTAATAGATTCCAAAATATTTTTGTTTTTTTATGCTGAAACCTTCACATAAACAGGTACGAACCGCTATTTTACTTTGTGCTCTACGGATAATTTAGCCTTGGGTGGAGGTAATCATTTTGCGCTTTATTTGCATGGAGATCTGTAAGTTTTCGAGTTCCTTTGTCGTTTACTTTTTATAGAATTTATTCTGGCATGTATACTCCTATTTATCCAATAGTTAATGGAAATGCCATGTACTTATTTGTCATCCCACCCCTTCTCAAGATTGAGTGGATCAAGTTCGTCCTCCGAGACATATGGAAATCCCTGTTTGGCGCGTGCTGAAGATTTTGAAGTGAAGGAAACTGAGGTATTCATTGTTGAAGACAACTTAAATATATAATGCGTCTCCTCTGGAAAAGTTTTAAGCTTTTAAATAAGGTGGTTGAATGACTCTAAAACTACCAAACGAAGATGTGGGTTTCAAATCTTGCTAGAACTCATTTATGAAAATTTTGCACGGTTTAGGCCTTTGATGAAAAAATTGAATCCAGTATTTACGTGTCCAAGCTTTTAGATGAGTGATGATTCAACATTCATACCCCTCCCTCTACGTACACCCCTTCTCACACGCGTGACATCATGACATTCTATAAAAAGTGGCCTATTTATAGGAGATCTTGGACTAAAATTTTTTTAACTACGAATATAAAGGTTGGTTACATCTTGTGTATTGTATGCAGCTATGGGGCTTTGTATATGCTTCCAAATATGACGAGGTGATCTCTTCATTGGAAACAGAAGTTCCAGGAATTAGCAGGCTTTCTTCTTTCTGATGTCGCGTTTGCTGGGTTTGGTTTTTGAGCAACTATACATTAGTGGCTATATTTGTAGATTTCAGCAAGGTTTTTTCTAAATATTAGCGTCACTTGTACAGATGCGGACCACTCCATGTAAATAAAGGGCGTGTTTTGGGTATGCCTTGATGTTGAACCTTGAGCATTGCATGATTAAGATGAACACAGGCCTTGTGAGGCTGGCACTTTGCACGAACGCCACGAATATTATGCATAGATAACACCTCGAGGATAAACATTGCAGTTCTAAGAAATTACAAAGGCAGAATTGTGAACGAAGAGCATCCATATGTCGAAGATTATTAAACTTTGACTTTGGCATGTTGGATGAATATCAAAGATTATTACCCTTCATAGCAGGCCTTTTTTCTCTCAAAGTGAGCTCCCTCAAACGAGCTTTCAACAAACAATGTCGAGCTTTCAAAGATTATTGCCCTATTCTTGAATAGGTCTAATTTCTACTGCTTAAATGACCAAAAACTATATAGCACCACTTACGAAAGGAACTTAAATTTTCTCAATATTATGTACGGGCACGAAAATAAAATTTAGGGGTAGTAACAAATCCAACTTGAAGAAATGAAGAAATCAATTACTGCTGGAAAATGCACACACCACATTCATGCAGTGATAAATAAATGATGCAATAGGAAACTGTCAATCCATACTTGGGCAATAAATCCATAATTGGGCAACATGAGCAACACACATGGAAGAAGCTGAATCGTAAAAAGACTAGACCTGATACCAATCAGACCCAAAGAAAAGAGACTATAAAGTCAGAACACCCCCCAAGCACCCGAGGCCTGAGGCCAAAGTTGCCCAGGCACCTATGCCCGAGGTCGAGAGACCCAAGCTTATAGTCCTGAGGCCAAGAACACCGTCTGAACACCAAGATCCAAGGTCAGATTGTTGCCAGAGCATCTAGGCCTGATGTCAAGAATGCCACTCGAACAACTGACCTAGGAACCTCTTACATGCTCCCAGAGCAACAGCCAACAGACAGATCCATCTCCTCTTAAAATCATGTCATTGTCTACACACCCACGGGAACCCAGCCGTCTGCTCACTGACAACAGAATGTTAGAATTTAATCAATTTATCCTCCAAGGGGACTATATCTCCAAGCCCACGGCGTTAAAAAGGGGTTGGAATGCTATTTTTATTCTTTGACCACATTATTCAGATACACAACCATTTTCCTCGATAACTACATGCTTTGGTGCAGGAGATTCTCCAACGGTAAGTTTTGCCAGAGGAAATGTTATTATATGATCCAAGTTCACACATCATCAAGGTCGTTCCAGAATATTATCAGAAGCAGTAATTATAAGTGCAAAATAAACACAATGGCTTCGATGTGCCTTGAAGAATGCTTCTCTTGACCTATGAGCTTCATACAAATGTAAAACTCGACTCCATCATCGCTCCATGTTAATATCTGCCCAGATTTGAAGTAACAGATAAGGGTCAAAATTAGGATATCTTCCTAGCTGAGCGTATCGAAGTACGGCCACACTACATTTCCAAAAGAATAGTTAAATGAAGAAAAATTGACCTTCGCATGCATCAAACTAAAATCTCATGACTAAAAAGCTCGAACTAAGTGGAGGCCCATATACTTCATGGAGGCAAAAGTTATTAATCTTCAGTGGCCTCTTCACATCTTCTGTGATAGTTCTCGTACAATTCAAGGTGTATAGCACTCAGCTGCAGTGCCCAATCTTGCCTACCCAAAAAAGGCAAAGGAAATAGTTATTTAACTATTCTGTTAGATGTATTCTTGATAATAGTACTTCAAAAAAAAAAACCATTAATAGAAACAACTCAATCTGCAATTTTAAGGAAACAAACAGGTATACACGTACTATTTGAAAGGTAAGCACAAAATCAGAAAGATGCAAGAACGAACATAACAGCAGCAGTTTACCAACTGGTTTGCAATTACTGAAGCTTAGGTCCAAGGCGACACCAGAAATACATATTCGCAGGACCAAGCCAGAGCTTCGTGCAAGCAGCAACTAAAGGATCTAATTAATTTTAGATTTTGCAGCAGCAGTTCATGCTTAAATGTCCATCTCTTCCCTATCATTACACAACAGAAACAAATAATATTAGTTTGAAATAGTATACAGTAATCTATCGAACAAAATATTAGCCATAACCTGAAAACTAGGCATCTACATATGACAGAAAATAGAGTATTCTATTTGGGAAAATGGTGCTAAACAATTAGTCCATGTGGCAATTAAGTGATATCAATTGATAAACAGTTTAAATGGGAACCATATCACTACATTAAAATGTCCTATCAATTAGTGACACTCAAGACTGGCACCAGTTGTTGTACATACCATTATTCCAGAAAAATAAATCATTTTCACGATATTAATTTGCCCACACAGCTTCAAGCCACGTAAGCACCAGCAAAAGATACCCAATTAGTCATTTCAATTTTTCATTTTGCCAAGCAAATGAACGTGTTAGATAGTCATACACCCAATGTAAACCCTAATGCTAAACACTAGTCCAGGTGGCAATTATGTGGCATCAATTAATTAGACAGATTAAATAAAAATAGAATTACTACATTTAAAAGACAATTAAAGACACAAGGTTGGCACCAGTTGTGTTACATCACATCATTATTCCATAATATAAATCATTTATTCACAATATTAATTTGGCCAAGAAACTTCAAACCACATAAGCACCTCACATTTTGACAACCCCAGCTAATGAACGCATGAGATATTCATACCCAAGTGAAAACTCTGGTACTAAACTAGTCTAAGTAACAGTTAATTGGAATTAGTTGATAAGAGTTTTCTACATTTAAAATGTCCTATCAATTAATTATAATTAAGGTTGGTTTCTACACCAGTTGTGCTACATAAGAGTTATTCCTATTAATCATTTTTCACGATATTAATTTGCCCAAGCAACTTCAAGCTGCGTAAGCAACAGCAAAGATACACAATTTATCATTTAGTAATGCTATTTAGCCTATTGGGGTAATAACCCCAGTTTATAGCATTAAATGATAAATGGAATTAAATTGGTCATTTAATTCCACCTTTCATTTAGCCTATCACCTAACACCACACAAATTGGGGTTACAACCCCAGTGAGGCTAAATAGCATTATTCTTTGACATTAAAATTTTCATAAATTTGGAAACTCGAGTGAATAAACGCGTGAGATAGTCATATTCAAGTCATTAGCATGGTTAATAAAACTATTTGATTATTACATCTTGAATCTCGCCTCACATGAGCCTATCATAAAACTCGTCATGCCCCACACCTTAGATGTCATTTGTGAGGCTTACACCTCATACTGAGCCTAAAACCAACTAAAGTATTCACATGTTTACCTTGCATTTTTCAAGCATTTAGCCTTGTTTGATTTTGATTTTTTGATAAGTGACTTTTTTTTTTTTAAGAATGTGTGGTTAAGAAGTACAAAAAGTTATAAGTTCACATGCAAAATTATTTTATTGAGAGAATATGTAGTTGAAAATAAGTGATGTTGAGCCTAAACCAACTAAAGTATTCAAATGTTTACCTTGCATTTTTCAAACATTTAGCCCTTATGTGATTTTGATTTTTGAGAAGTGATTTTTTTTTTTTTTTGGAGTGCGTGATTAAGAAGTAGAAAAAGTTATATGTTCACGTACAAAACTATTTTATTGAGAAAATATGTATTTAAAAATAAGTTAAGAGGAAAAGTGAATTTGAAAAATCAAAATCAAACAATGGCTTAATTATTGACCTTAGCCTTTTGAGTTATTTCTTTATGAGAAATGATCTACTAAACACCGTTGTTTAACTTATGTTAAGCATAATTGACATGGCACATTAATTAATTGGTGGATCATTTAATTCTTGAGACCTAGAATGAAATTATTCGCCAATTCTTGACACATTACTATTGCACTACTTAGTAGATCATTTCTCATTTCTTTATAACCTAAAATATTTTACGTGTTCTTTTATAATGTTGATCTACATGGAAGGAAAATCGGAAGGACAATACCTCATTGCAATTAGAAAATGATGACCAGTAATGAAAAGACGGTGATGTGAATGGTTCCCTTAAAGATCATATTACTGATGATTATAATGAAGTTTTTAGTCGTCTCCACTTTTAATTATGGAATATATTTTTTTTACATGAATGCAACTAGAAAACTTATTATTTTCTATTTTCATGATCTATTTCATTTTTCTTCACAAGTTAGACTTTTAAGTTTTGTTAATTACTTTTTTAGGATAACACCTTAAAGCGCCTAGACGCTTTTGCCTTGCCTCATAGATATAAAACGTCTCGATACCGAATCAAGCCTTTTTATTGAGCAACCTTCTACGTGTCAAACCAATCCCTCAAACCGCCTCTTACCTACTCCCACAAGTACTTTGTTCAAGCCCCCCGTAATCAATATAAATAAGCAACAAGAACAATAACCCAATAACAGAGAGGGTATATAATATTTATGGTGTGTTTGAGCCACATTATTTTGAAAAAATGTATTTTGGAATAATAGATTGATGGAGAATGTGTGGTTGAAAAAAAAAGAAAAATTATTGATGTGATGGAAAATATTATTTTATTGAAGAAAATGAGTAGAAGAATGAGAATGAAGTACCAAACCAGGGCATAGAGCCACATTATTTTGAAAAAATGTATTTTGGAATAATAGATTGATGGAGAATATGTGGTTGAAAAAGAAGGAAAAGTTATTGAAGTGATGGAAAATATTATTTTATTGAAAAATGTGTGGTTGAAAATGAGTAGTTGAAAACTTTCCAAGTTTAGACTAATTTTATTACAATCGTCAAAAGTTGAAAAACCTACCTAGCAGTACTCATAGTTGAACTTCTAGTAAATAAGGAAAACTACTAAACTAACAAAAGGAGATATAATAGACATCTCAACATTAAGTATAAGTTCTCTTCCTAAATAATTAAATAAGTTTAGCAAGGATCCATTCAAACTAGTTGATGTGAGTAGAACTTTTGTCAATAAAAACTTTTATCGATATAGCTTTTCCAAAAAGAGTTGTTAATTATTTGGGTGTCACTCCAAAAAGTGCAATTGAAATTAATTTTCGTTTGGTAGCATAACTGCAAAAGTACTTGTGGATTAGAAAATTAGGGGATTAAGTGAAACTTTCAAATCAAATATAGTTAAACATTTCATGAAACATTAGAACTCATGTAGCAGTAAGGTTTGGATAAAATTAAAAATGTACATTAAACATTAAAAAATCATCAAATATATAAATATTAATTGAAAGATAGAGACCAAATATAGACAATTAGACTAATATAAAAAAAAGACTAAAAGAGTGAGTTCATGAAACTTTTAAGAAAAAGAATTATGCAACTTTATGGGATGAAAAGAGACAAAATCACAAACCCATGTATAATGGAATATTACCAATGAATGTCACACGTACGCGAATTCTTTATACGTTGAATTTTTATTTTTTTTTTTGACATATTAATGCCTAGGATTAATTTAGATGTATTCGATGTTTTATTAAGGGTGTGTTTGAAATCCATTTTTTGAAGATAAAAATTTTAGAATAGTGATTGATGGAAGAATGTGTGGTGGAAAAGTTATGAAAAGTTTTAGATTTGTGTGTAATATTAATTTATTAAAAGAATGTGTGGTTGAAATGAAGTATGAGAAAAAAATGAGAATGAGAATGAGATAGAGAATGGGTGCCAAACATGGGCTAAAAAATTAAGGCTAAAAGTAATATAAAAATTCTATTTTAGCTTTCCTACAGAAGTGATTTATTAGAGAAGCTCTAAATTTGAGTTTCTCTAAAGAATTTTTGAAAATTGTTTTTGGTCAACGAGCACTTTTTTTACTATAACTATAGCCAAACAACTACGCTTTTAAGCAGAAGTGTTTTTGGCCCCAAGTAGAGCTTTTGGAATCCCAAAAAGCCCTCCCAAACACACACTAAGCATTCAATATAATATCTATTAGGATCTCCATCATCCAACCACAGACCTTTCCACCTCTGAAAGCATTCTGAGAAGCAAGATTCGCAAAAGGTTTAGAATCGTAGTGGAAAACGCGAAAATGCTAATCATTGATCCCAGTTATGCAAACTCTCCACTGCTTGCGAACCTATTTATTTCGATAAATAAAGCGAAAAGAATTCTGGTTTTAGAGCTCATATGCATTCATGCCTAAACCTACATAAATTCCATGCATTTTCTTAGCAAAAAATCAGTGAACACTTCATCTAACCCATATTAATAGGTAAAATATAGTGATGGGTCTGACATCTTCAGCATTGTGAGCTACTCCAATATGGCAATATTCAAGCATGAGGGAAGAGAAGTTAAAACGGGTAAAAAGTTCCTCAATAATTTTAGATATATCTCAGCCCAATGCAATTAAGCCTTGTTAAAATGTAGTGAAGGGTCTCACATGTTCAGCATCATGGGCAACTCGTATATGGCAATATCCAAGCACGAGGAAAGAGAAGTTCAAACGGGTAAATATCTACAGCCTTATTATTTTATAATACAACTTTGCCCAACACAATTAGCCTTGTGCTATATTTATCGGGAGATGAACATTATCACATCTAGACATAACTAAGAAACATATATCCAACATAAATGCAATAACTGTAAATTAACCATGCAGAAATTTTAAAGTTCACATTGCAATGACACAACATTTAAGCAAGTTCAGATACCGGAAAACAAGAAAACTTGTCAAAACTAAAAATGCATAAATAACTTCACATGGTAAAGCTGTTGCTGAGTTCAAATAAATTGATCTACCTTAAATTCTCATTTTTTGCTGGAGAATATCCTTCACTGCACTATGTTTCAAAGGAGCAAGCAACATGTTGCATGTTGTTATCATCTTGGGTCACGTCATATCAATGAAGTGGCGTTACTCGGTTTACATCCGTCCGCATGGGCAACCGAAAGAAGTTTGCTCTTCGCCTCTGTAAGCAATTTGATAAGAAAGTCACATTTCTCATCCGAGTCCACACCAAGCTGTTGAAGATCAAGCATCAGTGGACTCAACTTCCTGTGCCGTTTATTTTTACCATTGCAATCAACATTGTCGTACACCCCATTCAGAAATTTATACCCATGCTTTATGTCCTTCCGCCATCTTTCTATAACATAACAAGAGGGAACCTTGTTCACCTTTTTCTTGATAAGCACAGATGTTGCATGCCTACAAAGAATTCCCTTGAACTCAAAGAGATGGCATAAGCACTGCACTTTACATTCAGCTTCATTAAAGAGTACCCCAAAAGTCACTTCTTTAGAAAACATTCCATCTTTATCTAATATACTTTCTGTCACCTCAAATACTGAAACAAGCCCTTCTGTCCTTACAAAAGAGGCATTGCAAAAGATCAATCCCCTTAATTCATCCTGAAATAGCTTGAAAATTTGATTAGTATAAATTTTCTGAAACTGATATTCGATGGGATGATTTGTTACTGTTGGAATGCAAGCGCTAAAAGAGGCAAAATCTGCATTGTTCTCTTTAATGATTTTATTTTTCATCGCATTGTCATAAAGCTCAATAAATTGCTTCACTGTGGTCTTTGATTGAACATGGCTATCAAAAAAGGCTGTCATATCTTCTCTTCTGTGAGTTGCAGATATTCCAGCCAAAAAAGTCTTCTTCACATACACCGGGGCCCAATGAAGACGATCATCATATAAAGACTTCAACCACTCGTTATCATGTAAATTGTATTCACTAATCAAGTTTCTCCAGTTGTCCTCAAACTCATCATGTGCAACGGAGTCATAAATTATATTCTTCAAAATCTTCTTGATTGTTTTGTACTGGGCAATCTCTTTTAATTTTGTCGGAAATTTTTTCATGATATGCCAAAGACTTAGACAGTGCCGAGAATTGGGAAAAACTTTTCTAACTGCATCCTGGACAGCTCTACACTGGTCTGTAATTACAGCCTTCGGAGAATGGCCCAACATACACGTCAACCATGATTTGAGCAACCAGACAAAAGTATCTGTATCCTCACTTGATATTAAACCACAACCAAACAACAGAGAATCGCCATGATGGTTCACACCAACAAACATAACGAGCGGCATGTCATAGCTTTTTGTAAGATATGTGGTGTCAAAAAAAATCACATCACCAAAAGACTCATATGCTGCCCTACACCTTGCATCAGACCAGAAAACATTTCTTATACGAGATTCCTCATCCCTGTCAATCCTAAAGAAAAAGTTAGAATTTCTAGCCTGCATTTGATAACAATATATCATTAAAGCTTCCGCATCTTCCTTCCCAAGTCTCAACAGTCTTGCATTTGCAATATTACTTCTGCATTCCATTTCAACCACAGCTGAGTCATTTACTTCTAACTTTCTCTTGGGTTGAGAAGTGACCATCTTACTGCTTCTAAATTCTCGCGGCTGCCCTGGATTAAGTTCATGATTGTGATCAAGACAGACACGAGTCACAACATATCGTCCATCATCATAAACAGCAATATTCATCCTGGCCTTACATTCAGTCTTACTAGGAGGCCTTGTCCGCGAGGAGTTCTTCCCAGCTGTCGAAGGGGGTGTCTTACCACTTCGAGCACATGCAAGCGAAAAATACTTTTGCTTCCCATCATCTCCATTCTTGGTGCTAACTTTCGCTGTATTGAAGCCAACAGATTGTGCATACCTATTATAAAAATTACGAACTTCTTCATAGGACCGAAAAGCCATACCAACCTCAGGAATTATCACTTCTTCGTTAGGTGAGGTTTGTCCAAACCCTGGAATATTCATTTTTTCACCAGAGTCATTATCATCATTATCGGGTTTTCCATTCTCATTCTTCAAAGCTGTATCCTTCTCAAGATTTCCTTCCATTTTCTGTAAAATTCAAAGCCACAAAGAGCATTAGAATAATAAAATGGAAAGTATAAAGAAACAATAAGTGCACTAACTTAAGGAGACTGACCATATTTGCAAATTAATTGTGATATAAACGAGTTTTGGAAGATTAAGAAGCAATATATAAATCATTTATACCACTAAAACTGATTGAACTGCAACAATTATATAAACTAAGAACAAAAATAGCCTTCCTTTCTCCGTGCTGAAAGGAATGCTTTAAAGATTGGCAAAAAAAAAAAAAAGGTTGTCCTTCAGCACTTTAATCACACGCAATAAAAGCAAGTTGACGTTTGCTTCAACCTTCATATATATCTAAAAGAAACATCAAGTTCATACAAAAATCTTATCAAAGTTTATGGCTTTTGAATTTTTTTATAACAGCCAAAAATAATTCCAAATTCTGTATCTACCAGTGATCAGATTAGTCACAAAATAATAAACCAAAACTAATGAAAATAATAGCACTCTATACATTTTAGTCAAAGCAGATTGCTTAAATAAACAAATATATAACACCACGTTGAGGCTTGAGCAATTAACTCGAGAATAATTTTTTAGAAAAAAAATCTGACGATAAATTCAAAACCCACTAAAGAGTAACCCTCGATCTGGATAAAGGATTTTCAAATAAGTAAAATAGTACGAAATGGGAAATCAAATTATTAGAGTAATTGCCAAAAATATTAAAACAGATCTACACATGTCTAACATGATTATCTACAAGTTCTAGTGTGAGTGAGTGAGTGAGTGAGTGAGTGTGTGTAGAAGAGAAAAAGAAGCTTACTGAGTGCGGCAGCAGCAGAAAATGAGGGTCTGAACTTTGAGAGAACGAAGGGAAGATGCCCTGATTTTGATTTGGGTAATTGGTGATGGAAATGAGGAAAAGGGCATTAAAATGGGGTCAGACCTTACTAATCACTATAACCAAACAGAGAGTACTACATGCCACTTCCTGGTCAATAAGATTTTCACCCCAAAATATTATTCTTATCTTCATGTTGAGAAGTAAATAACCTCCAATGTTTAGTTGCACCCAATTAGTGCAATGGTCTTCTAGCATTAGTGAAAGGTAATACTTGATTCCGAGATGGCAAAATATGGGATAGTCAACATGATATTGTCGAACATTTTTTCAGCTGCTGATCCAACAATAACTCGATTTTGATAATATAAACACGAACTATCAAGTTTCGAAATTTGTAAGGTGTTTGTAAGTGCTTTACTTAAGAAGTATCACTTACGAGCTTAGTCAAACATGCTATGTATCGTCATTTATCCCTAATTTAGAAGACACCAACCAACTCGCATTAGAAGAAGCCCAGGCCTAAGAAGTCAGAGCTAAGACATTGTATAAGGTGTGTAAGGCCACTTAGAAGAACTCATATTGATTACAAAACAAAAGTTAAGAAGACGCTAAAAAGTAAAGTATAAACATACATTGAATACAGTCGTAACTTAAAAAGTACTTCCACTCCAATAAATAGTCAACTACTTTGAATTCTATTAACGTGGTAGAAATTTACAGTCACGTGGGATATTGTTGATCATGAAATTTAAGATGCATGACAATTCATCACTCCAAACTGCACAATCAAGACATTTACTTTATATTTAGTGCCACTAAGTCACAGTCTTGCTATTGTTCAAATTTCTTAATTTGAGTGTTAGAATACTAAATTAAGCATCGTTTAGGCAGCTCTTCACCATTTCTATTGGCAAGCTATATGACATCTTTGAGCATCTATACATATTATTGCTAAACGAATTTCACGATAAAAACATAATGATCAAACATGTTTCATACAGAAATGGTCGCCAAGTATATAGTTAATGAAACTAACGACGTACCAATGAAACTAGTAATGAATTTACCGAATAAATGATGGGATAATAATATTTGTGGGACCGAAAGATTTGACTACTCTTCACCATTTTCTATTGCCAAGCTCTATGACATCATTAAGCATCCATATGCATATTGTTGTCAAGTGAATTTCACATAAATAACATAATGATCAAACATCTTTCGTACATAAATGTTCGCCAAGTATATAGTTATATTCTAGTTAAATTACTTCGTTAGTCGGTGTTCGTCTATTTTTGAGAAAAATGCCATATAGTTAACGAAACTAACAACGTACCGATGAAACTAATAATGAAGTTACCAAATTAATGATAGGATAATAATACTTGTCGGCCCAAAAGTTTGACTACTCTTCACTATTTTCTATTGCCCAAGCTCTGTGACATCATTAAGCATCCATATACATATTGTCAAGTGAATTTCATGTAAATAACATAATGATCAAACATCTTTCGTACAAAAATGTTCGCCATGTATATAGTTATATTCTAGTTAAGTTACTTCTTTAGTCGGTGTTAATCTTTTAGTCGGCGTTCGTCTATTTTTGAGAAAAATGTCGAAAAGTTAATGATACTAACGACGTACAAAGGAAACTAACAATGAAGTAACCGAATTAATGATGGGACAATAATACTTGTGTGCCCGAAAGATTTGACCACTCTTCACCATTTTCTATTGCCAATCTCTATGACATCATTAAGCATCCATATGCATATTGTTGTCAAGTGAATTTCATGTAAATAACAGAAATGTTCGCCAAGCATATAGTTATATTCTAGTTGAGTTACTTCTTTAGTCGGTGTTAATCTTTTAGTTGGCATTTGTCTATTTTTGACAAAAATGTCATAATAGTTAATGAAACTAACGACGTACCAATGAAACTAATAATGAAGTTACCGAATTAATGGTGGGATAATAATACTTGTCGGCCCGAAAGATTTGACTACTCTTCACCATTTTCTATTGCCAAGCTCTATGACATCATTAAGCATCCATATGCATATTGTTGTCCAGTGAATTTCACGTAAATAACATAATGATCAAACATCTTTCGTACATAAATGTTTGCCAAGTATATAGTTATATTCTAGTTAAGTTACTTCTTTAGTCGGTGTTAATCTTTTAGTCGGCATTCGTCTATTTTTGAGAAAAATGTCATATAATTAATGAAACTAACGACGTACCAATGAAACTAGCAATGAAGTAACCGAATTAATGATGGGACAATAATACTTGTGGGCCCAAAATATTTGACCACTCTTCACCATTTTCTATTGCCAATCTCTATGACATCATTAAGCATCCATATGCATATTTTTGTCGAGTGAATTTCACGTAAATAACATAATGTTCAAATATCTTTTCGTACAAAAATGTTTGCCACGTATATAGTTATATTATAGTTGAGTTACTTCTTTAGTCAACGTTAATCTTTTAGTTGGCATTCGTCTATTTTTGACAAAAATGTCATAATAGTAAATGAAACTAATGATGTACCAATGAAACTAATAATGAAGTTACCGAATAAACGATGAGATAGTAATACTTGTGGGATCGAAAGATTTGACAACTCTTCACCATTTTCTATTGCCAAGCTCTATGACATCATTAAGCATACATATGCATATTGTCGTCAAGTGAATTTCATGTTAATAACATAATGATCAAACATTTTTCGTACGGAAATGTTCGTCAAATATATAGTTATATTCTAGTTAAGTTAATTCTTTAGTCGATGTTAATCTTTTGACAAAATGTCATATAGTTAATGAAACTAATGATGTAACCAATGAAACTAATAATGAAGTTACGGAACTAATGATTGTATAAATAATTGTTGTGGGACCAAGAGATCATCACTTATTGATATTTCAAGTAAATAGAAAAACATCTCTCATATTTTATTCCATATAAACAAACACACTAATCAATATCTCTTGACAAAGCTTGAAATGTTTCATAAAATCAAACTTATGTTTGACATTTCAAAACCAATTTGTGTTCATAATAGTGGACTGATGATGGTTCTACTCTACCCTTCAAAAGCAATGTTATGAATATGGATCAGACCAACCGGTTCAGTTGGGA
>CAIGRO010181423.1:0-20680 GCA_903798355.1 Fraxinus baroniana
CGTGTAAAGGTAAGGACGTTTTGCACTAATTACCTTATTAATAAATAATCTTTTTATTCGGAGCTCTTCAATGATAATGTAAAATTGAGTGTAAATTGGTATTTTTCAAAATTATTTTTGTATTCTCTTTTGTATTCCGATGGATCTAATTTCAAATTTTACTTTAATGAAAAGATTTAAATTTACTTTTTGCCCCTCGATGGAAAAAAAATAGAATCTTCAAATTTATGTTCTAATTTTTACATTCGTAGCCACCACCAAAAAAAAAAAAAAAGTTTTAGAATTATATTCGTTATTTTCAATGTTTTTAACGATAAAATAGATGGTAAGGGTTATTTCATCAATTCCAATAGATGAGGGGGTTTGCGCACTATGTCTAATAGTAGAATTGACGAAGGAAGGGATATGTAACAACGTTAAGAAATCTGAGCATTCGTTTGTTTCTCATTTTTCATATATAAAAATGAAAAATATGATCGTTATCTATCATATTAAGTCATCAATTTTGAATTTCTATCTCTTGTGTAAGTCCAATAACGTTTATATTTTTCATTCTCATTTTGCGAATCAAACGGAGGCTGTTTCTAAACATGGATTATTTTGTTATTTTCAATAGGTTGGAGGGTTTTTTTTTTTGCACATATAAGGGTTTTCTACAATTGAGCCCCCCCAAAAATATGTGAAAGCATTAGATGCTTGGCGTCTTCAATGGGCCTGGTAGTTGAAAATTGAAACCAACTACTGTACGAAACAAGAGCCAATGAGAATAAGCCACGTTAGCAATTCAGCGACCCTACGGCGTGATAAATCAACCTGGCATCGCACTGACTGACCAGTTCAATTCAATTTGCTCTAATTTGACGTGGACCCCACGCAAGTCTGACCGATGTAAATGCTATCTCTTTACGGATTGACTGTTTTGCCCTTGTCTAAATTTGGTTTATAGAGATGATTCTCGAATTAGTTGTAGTGATAATCTAAACCCACGTCTTATAAACTACGATTTGCCTCCAAATATAGAATATTTCATTGTTCACTAATAATGTGTTGACGGACTCAAAAATTTGATTTGACTATTTTGCCCTTCTTTATATTTTAGATTGGTGTCGTCTTTCGACTGCCCCAGATAAGTTTTTCTTAATTAAATAATCAATGAAGCTTGACATTTGCCCTTATAGTCGCGTTTAGATAAAAATTTGATTTTTCAATAAGAATTGCGGGTCAAATATATGATTAAAAATTAGCTGTTGACTTTGACTTATATTTTAATTAATTTTTTTAACCGAACATACATGGCTCAAACATACTGTCTCTGTTTGGTATGGATTAAAATCAAACTTTTAGTGAATTTTGATAAAAATTGATGAAATGTGTAATTGAAAAATTGTGAATGTCATATAATATATCGCTAGAATTAATGATTGATTTTGACTATTGAATAAATCTTAAGAGTGTGTTTGGTAGAGATTAAAATCGGATTAAAATTGAAAAATTAGTTGTTATTGTTGACTTTTATTAGATAAATGAGACTCAATAACGACTATATTATTAATTTTAATCGATTTTTGAGCTTTACCAAAGATGTTTTAATTGTTATTATCACATGAGAACAAAGGCTGGGAAGGGTAATAATCCAATGGTCAAACCTCAATAAGCATAATTATAATAGTATTACTAAAGTCATAAAGTAGATTACATTACAAAAAAACAAAGGGACAAAATAGTCAACCAAATCGGCCGACGACCGACGGTGACACCCCTGCACCACTGCGGGGTGGGCTGACCGACTTCAAAACCCACGCTCCATTTTTCAAACCAGATATTTCTCCATTACTACACAGAGAGGGAAAAAAAAAGGGAAAAGGAAAAGGAAAAGTCAAGAGATCGCTGATTAATCCGTGTTTCGTGTCCCCCATTCTCATTTTATTAATTCAGCGGATTGAATTGAATTGAATCCAATTGTCCACCCCACAAGATTTGCCACGCGGTTTTATTAAAGGTTACCAATTGCACACTTTCCCAATTCTTCGAAAATCTGTTTCAATTGGTAGGAACTTGAGTTTATCAAATTCAAGATTTATTAGACGATTAAGCTATTTTTATGACTGTTAGTGTGTTATTGTACAATTATTTTTTTTCCCATTTTTGGTTCCAGTTGATTGAGTAAAAGTATAAGTCGAGTCCACGTTTTACTGATTGTTTTCTTTTAGTCATCGGTTAATCGAAATTTTGAAACTGAATTTCGGTCCTTTTCCGTTTGTGAATAGTTGTGAGAATTTTGATATATACAATGGGAGGAGCGTGTTCTGGAGGAACGGTTAAGGAGAAGACGAGTAATAAATCATTGGAGGTTGAGCAGGAGAAGGCTTCAGGGTTTTCAGGAAAGCTCAAGTCAATGGGGAATTTCGGAAAGAAGAAGAATGATGATTCTTACGCATATCCTGATGAAATGGATGGTTTTGAGAAGGGGCAGCCCAATCTATACGACTCTGGTGAGCTCTACTTGTCGATTTCAAGAGAATTGAAGTCATCAACCCCCGCTAGAACACCAGCAACTAAGGTATCTATAAACTGTATAAAAGGATGCGTTTGTATTCTTTTCCCTTTTTCTTTTAATAAAAAAAAATTGTGACGCTGTGGAAATGAGTCTTGGAGCTTGCTTTTGAAGAGTTCACAGCACGATTAGGTGAATTTGTGCCGAGAGAGAGAGAGATTTATTGAATGAATTGTGGAATATGCTTTTGGTTGTGCTGATCATTGATTGAAATTGAACTTGGAAGAATTAGAATGAAACTGAAAGGAGATTTGATATTATTAGTTTGCACTTGTGGTCCTGTACTATGAAAAAATAAAATTGGAGGTTTCAAAGTGGAAAATCTCTTAAAGCTGCTTAACTTATCGGGGAGGGAAAAATTTGTGCGGGTATGAAATAGTTTACATGAGTAAATGGAGTAATTTTGGCAAAGATTATAGTGCAGCAGTTGGAGACATTGTATAGATTAAAAGAAAGATGAAGAGAAGAGGATACATGGACTCTTTATAAGAGCCGTTTTGATGGGGAAACGAGAAAAACTGCATTTAATATGTTGTGTAGTTTTTCGTTATTTCAGGAAGGACCTTGGGCAGTTCCAGACGGTGTTCACAAACAATGTGGACTCTCTGTTTAACATGGCATTCATTAATAAAAAATCCAGGAAAAAATAATCAATGAGAGATGCTATTTCTTCGTAAACATGATTTGTCCTTTCACTTCACGGAACTTTGTCCCAGAAACAGATGGAGGTTACAAACATTACCTAGCTTTTATGGTCTGCTTTGAGCAGATCATTTGGAAAAATGTTCGAATTTGCAGTTTATTTAGCATTTCACACCTATTGCTGTGTTCAGAGCCAGTACTGCCAGAATCCCCATTTTGCTCTTGCTATTCGTTTATATGATAGATAAATGTGTAATGTTAATATTTGAATAATCATTGTGCATTTCATCAATCAACTTCTTTTCCTGGGAATGAACCAAGGAGAAAGAACTCTTCTGAAAGATGGCATTCCTGATAATGTGTTAAGGCAAGTTACTTATTATGACAGGCACCTCAAGTGAGCTCATTTCTTGGGAAGGCTGGCATTGTGGGCCTAGAGAAGGCAGTGGAAGTTCTAGATACACTAGGCAGCAGCATGACAAATCTGAACTCTGGTGGATTTACAACTGGTGTGGCTTCTAGGGGAAATCGAATATCTATACTGGCATTTGAAGTTGCCAATACCATCACCAAAGGTGCAAACTTGTTGCAATCTCTTTCGGACGAAAATCTCCAATTTCTGAAAAAGGAAGTTTTACATTCAGAAGGGATACAAAAGTTGGTTTCTACAGACATGAATGAGCTTCTTAGTCTTGCAGCTTCCGACAAAAGGTGCTCACCTGTTATTTCATGCTACAGCTTGCTCTTAATTACCAAATATCTCTCTCTCTCTCTCATATAATTCTTACTCAATGAAATTGATTTTCAAGTTGTTTCTTTTGTTAAATATTACAATGTGTTCCCCCATTATGCAGGGAGGAATTTGATGTATTCTCTCGTGAAGTTATCAGATTTGGAAATCTGTGTAAAGACCCACAATGGCATAACCTGGATAGATTCTTTTCAAAGTAAGCTGGGCCTATTATGTAAGTTACTATTTCTTTAGAACTTGAACGACATTCACTGAAATGGTTCCATGTTAGGTTGGATTCAGATCCTGACGTTTATCAGCAACCAAGAGAAGAAGCAGAAATGACAATGCAAGAATTGTCCACTCTGGCTCAGCATACTTCTGTAAGTTCCATCCTATATCACTGGTTTTAGTTTTTAGATTCTTCATCCTATTCCTTTTACCCCTTCATTGTTATCCATTTTCAATGCACGCTTAATTATTAATCAGGTGAAATATTACTTGGTCCTGTAAACCTGCATTTTTTATGTCAAACATTTCTACTAACATTTACTTTCATGTTCTAGTCACATGTGATGGGTCTTAAATTCCATTTTTGGTGTGCTTCTTTGGGCAGTAGTATCAGCTTTTGAACCGATGGCCTTGTTAGATAGATCATTAATGAGGCACATAATGCATCTGACCTCTGGGAGAAGGAAGGGGTGTTATTTATTTTAATTTTTTTTTCCTGCTTTATATAACTTGTTTTAGCATGTTTTCTATTATGCAAGTTGGCAATTGTTATTTTATTGACTACTTAAATGAGGATATTGTCTGCTAAGGCTTTTTTAAATCTCAACTGAATGAAAAGTAATTCTCCCAGAAATTGGCTCATGAATAATTGATGACACAAAAGCTTTCATGAATAGAAGAAAAAATCGGTAGAAACTCAAAAGTCAAAATCACCAACCATTTGCATTAATTATTAAATATCAGGACATCTTTCATTTTCGCTGTCTAAACAAGTTCGTCTGTTAATAATGAGAATTTACCTCATACTGTGTCTGCAGGAATTGTATCACGAGTTGCATGTTTTGGACAGATTTGAACAAGATTATCGGCAGAAGCTGGAAGAAGTAGATTCTTTACACCTCCCTCGAAAAGGTTACATGTCATGTTTCACCTTATATGAAGTGTTTTTAAACTGATTTTTTGTTTTTCTTTTTATATTGGTGGGTGGGGGCTCAACTGGGTTGGTGGATGAGATATCCTATTTGACAGGGTATTAACTTACGAACACTTTCCCAATAATTTAAGGTAGATGATCATTAAAGAATTTTTTGTTGTCTCCTCACCAAAGTTGCATTTGTACGGACAAGACGCGACTGATGTTTTCTAATGAAGAACATGGGCACGTTGATATAAATTCTTTAAAATTTAAATTTATATATCTTTAGTTTTATTCTTTTTAATATAGTACACGGCAAGTGCCATGTCGAATACTTGGCTAAGGAATATCCTAAAGTATCCATCGAGCATTATATATTTAAAAAATAGACAAAAAATAGGACACATGAGACTTGCCAGACCTGTGTGGTGACACTCCTTGGAAGCCAACACGCTACCCTAGTAGGAGTGTCGTGCTTCATAGCTTCTCAATGTTCAACGATTTCAACTTTTATCGTGCTTTTGTTGTCACTGGAGAAATTTTCGCTTTTGAGTTTATTTCTTCACGCGTCATAAAATTGCTGTATTAAAAACATGATTCAGCCTTCACGATCTGTATTCTTTTGTCAAGGCCTCTTGGGTGTCAAACCCGGATCGAACAAGAAGAAGGTCAACTTGGTCTGTGATATGCTTGGAACCAAAGTATTTCAACTCAGATTGATCTTTTTGGTTCTACGGATATTGATATCACTTGTATAGATTGCTATTCACATGTTCTGCTATTCATATATGAGAAATGTTAAATTGGTCTGGTCTGCATAATTTATGTTAAAGTTAGTGTTGTTCAAGTTGGTTGTAGGCAAGTCTATCATATGTATTTCAACACAGTTTGTACATCAATGCAGCACTCATATTTATAACTTATTATGGGTTTTGTGTGTGTGGGTTTCTACGTAAGGTAGATTAACTCATTGACAAATCACCTCTTTTGTAATTGTAGGAGAGACACTCATGATGTTGCAAAGTGAGGTAAAACATCAAAGAAAACTTGTAAGGAGCTTGAAAAAGAAATCTCTTTGGTCTAAAAGTTTGGAGGAGGTACTCATTAGAATCACTCGCATACAATCGAATTATTATTATTTTTCTTGTACACATGATATTGAGATTTTTTTGTGACTATAGAAATACCACTTGGATGATAGGAATTATGAAGTCTTGCCCATTAGAAATACTTGTGGTGATGTCACTCAGCACTCAAAATTGGTTTGTTATTTTGCCCTATGTAGGTGGTGGAGAAGCTGGTTGATGTAGTTACTTTTATTTATCGAGTTATTTCAGAAGCATTTGGAGATAATGGTATGAACAATTACACAATATTGTTGCTCTCTACTCTCTTTATCCATTCTTTTTTACATGAGGAAGGGGGAACATAAAACAGAAATTAACTGGATGAAATTTTGCTAAGGATATTTGACATTGTGAAATTAAAATTGAATAATGTAAGGTGATTGGCAAACACAAATGACCAATTTTACTATGATGCATCTTCTTCTCGCTGCTATTTCATGAACAGAAAAGTTCCGATTGCTGTAGATTTCCAAGAAGTACTTAGTTTGCATTTCATTTTTTCTTTTTTCACACCATCGTCCTGCTAGTGCTAGATTTATTAAAGATCTTGAAAGAAAAACAAAAAATCTACAAATTTGTAGATTTGACTCTTGTTGAGCATGCCATCATTTTCTTTTGACCAACCATTTTAAAAATTTATCGTTGCATCTCATGATTAAGGTATATCATTTTCCCGTAGTCCTCCTTAGTCATCCCCTTTGTGAATGGGATAATTGTCAAATCCACAGTGCAAAATTTTTTTGGTTGCTGAAAAAATCTTGACTTCTAATTTAAATGGCTGTCATTACACAATAAGGTAATTAATATCTTGGCAGACTACAAAAAATATGAAGTTCCACGGCAGCGATAGATTTGCTCCAATATTGAGCATGCAGCTAATTGTGACACCTTATTATTTAGATGAAACATGATATCTATCACATTGATTTAAAAATTATGACAATAACTCATGTATCCTGCTTTTTATATCTTATACTGTAAATTTTTATTTTGTATGATTTGTGGTTCAGATATGCATTTTTCTTACTCCCATTTTGTGCAATAATGTCAGGGTCGACATCAGCTGGCAAGATGTCCACAAACAAACCAGAAAGGCTAGGTGTTGCTGGTCTTGCTTTACATTATGCTAACATAATTTCTCAAATTGATAACATTGTAAGTTTTACCACTTCATTCATTTAATAGTGCGATACACCTTTTTGCAAACTCTCAATGTGTTTATCTTGATGGAATTTAATGTTATTTTAGGCATCGCGCCCTACCTCTCTTCCTCCTAATACGAGAGATACATTATATAACGGGTTGCCATCAACTGTCAAAACTGCTCTTCGCTCCCAATTGCAGAAAGTTGATACCAAAGAAGAGGTACGTTCTGAGGCCCTTTTTTTCAAAGTGTTATTTCTTTAGTTGTCCTTAATGCTTTGAAGATTTTCCTTCTTCTTTTCTTCCTTTTTTCCTCTGGGACGGAGCGGGGTGTTGTTGCCTATATTCTTCCACAAGTTTATATACATTGTTTTATCTTTCTGTTTTGTTACTTCTTGTGCCTTGTGTTTCATATGCTCTCTGGATTTAGCTTGTTGATTATGTTTTGCAGCTCACATTTAGTCAAATCAAAGCCGAGATGGAAAAAACTCTACAGTGGCTTGTTCCAGTTGCAACGGATACTACCAAGTATGTAACATTGATATCTGTTACAAATATTTCTCTCTTAATATGAAAAACTGAACTTTCTGTATTTTTAAGAATCTGAACCATATTAGCCTTTATTACTTTTCAGCACCTCCTTACGGTTTCATTTTTTTTCTAAACTTTGTGGGACTTTATATGCCCATGTAGTAACTCTTATCATTGTTCTTATGTTGGCAACTGAAAACAGAGCACATCAAGGGTTTGGATGGGTTGGAGAGTGGGCCAACACTGGGTCAGTCTTTCTCTCTCATGCTTGCGCATAAGCTGAGGGGCACACAGTTTTATTTTCTCCGAAGCTCCTCTTCATAATACCATAATTGAGAAACTTATTGTTTGCTCTTTCTGGCAGTAACGAGTTCGGGAAGAAAATGGACATGCAAAATAACCTGATTCGCTTGCAAACGCTCTATCATGCTGACATAAAGAAGGTCGACTCCTACATCCTCGACCTCGTGACTTGGCTTCACCATCTCATCAGCCTAGTTCGATATAGAGATAATGGAATTAAGGCTATACCAGCACGATCTCCATCTCACAAGGGATTGAATTTACACGCAAAGACATTTAGCAATGACGATAATAGTCATAGAGTCCAACTTTCCCCTGAGGATAGAAATTTGTTGGAGGCGGTCATGAAAAGGAGGACGTTGGCACCGGGACTAAGCAAAAGCCAAGAATTCTCGACTGTGAGGAAGACGGAGAAGAAACTCTGCACAAGTAGGAGCACTGGGAGTTCTCCCCGGAGAGGATTGAAACCCCCAAGGGCTGATGTTCTGGACATATTAGACGGGTTAGATTCAACATTTTTAGCTCCCAGAGATGATCTTAGATAAATCATTCAAGATTCATTCTTTTAATTTATCATATATGACTCCGCGTGTTTATATGAATCTCTGAGGCATCATGTATATAGCCTTATCTCTGAAGGCATAATATAGTTTGATATTCATACATGGAAATTTTGTGCTTTGGTCTACCCAGCGAAAATATCGTTACTTTTTCAGGGTAGGCATATACTCCCAATAAAAAAAAACATTAATTTAAATTTATCTAGGGACATTCCTAAGAAAATGTCTTAATCCGAAGCACATAAAATATTTGGGACATTTCAAAACAAATTTTGTACTAGGTTTGTTTTGGGTGGGGGTGGGGGGGTTGGGGAGGGGGGGTGTTTCCTTCAAGAATAAGGATCAGATTGGTGAAAGGGTGCCCATATTGTCGTAACCAGGCTTAGGCTGGACACCCATCTCGCATGTTTAGTGCGAGTGTCGACCACTCATCACATCCCCTTAAAACTTGCCTGAAGGATCATGTTTTTGCATGGATTCTAACGGGGGTTTTTATTACCTTCGTTTGCTCACAGGTTTCTCGCTTCACCGATGTGGGATTCTTGAATTCAACATTATCCAGCCACTGACTTATAGTTTACCGATTACCTATTTTTTATTTAAAAAGAAATGTTTTATAATATAATAATACAAATAGAGATTCTAGCTAGAATTTGGGATCTATTTTTCGATTTGTTTAAATAATTATTAAAACAATAAAAGAAAAAATATAAAGTAAATATTTAAAAACAACACAGTTTAAATCGGATAACTGCCACGAACGGTCGAGACATGGATATGAAAATTTGTTATAATCATATAAAATCTCTCGCTTACTCAAACTCCCGAGTATTATCAAAAGAACTAACTTCTTTACCTCATCCGTTAATTTATACTCTTCAACAAACTATAGAGAAAATAATAATAAAAAAAACCTTAGAATATTAAGCTTACATTTTTCTGTCAAAAAAATCCATTTGTCATGTGCATAAAAGAGAAAAAGCCTAGTCTATATACAGGAAATATTGCTCAATTTTGACCTAAAATTTACCCCAAATTCTACCGGTCAAAAAACGTGCTAACCAAAGGAAACTTTGCTAATTCTCTAAATAGTTCAATTAGTGCCATCGTTTTTCTTTTGACATATTTTTGAGGAAACTTTCCCAGCAATTCCAACATGCAATTTATTCCATGTGTATTAGTTTTGCACAGTGCATGAATGAAATCATGTCGTTTCTTCCCTCTTTTAATGATCATGCTACGTGTACATAAAGATTTATATAAAGAATAACATAATATCACATGACACTTTACCATTTATCAGATTAAAACACGATCAACTTTTTTATTCAATCTTTTATCTCGACGTCATTTTATGTAATATCTTATATACCATTTTTTGTACAATTAGCATAATCCTTCTTTTAAATGGGAACCATCTTCAACCCGATTATATTCATCTTGTAAGAAATATATCTTAAACGCTTGATTCACAATTTATAATATCGATTCTCATTAAAGTTTCTTTTAAGAGAAATCAAGCCCTTTCAGAACAACTTTGACAATAGCGAATCATATGCCAAATTCATACTAGATTTAAGATGGGTTTGGGTTGGGGTAGGGGTAGGGGTAGGGGGTAGGGGTTGTGTTTTCTTCAAGAATAGGGATCAGATTGGTGAAAAATGGGAGTGCCCAATTGTCGTAACCAGGCTTGGAGCAGACACCCATCTCGCATATTTAGTGCGAGCGTTGACCACTCATCACATCCCCGTAAAACTTGCCTGAAGGATCATGTCTACTCATAGACCCATACGTGGCATCTTATTCTACCAATCTCAACACACAAATTTTCTACTTTCCAATGTGGGATTCTTAATTTCATCCCATGGACCACTTATGCAGATTTGTTTGTCCAAACCCATGTTCCTCTCATTCCATGCTGTAAGTTTACAGCCAGTTGATTGTTTAATTGTTAAAAGTTGAGAGAAGACGTGCTAAGAGTAAGGAAGAGAATGTTACCCAACGACCAAAAAGTTGTAGCCATCAGAATGCCAGGTTTCTACAGGAAGGAGAGAGTTTTGGAACACCACGTGGACATCATCGTGGTATTCAATTTCAATAAACTGAGATGCCTAGATCAGGGAGAGCATCCAATAGTGCATCAGGTGTGATCTCTGGCTCGAACACATTAGGTAGCTGAAAATAGACAGCAAGCTTCAATGGTGTGTCTGGATGCACAAACGAAACCACATATACCATGTATCTTTATTTGAGAACAAACATTCTAGTGACATTTATACGTCCATAATGATATGAACCTTGACGATTAGGTCGAGCTGCTCCGATTGGTAAATCTAACATGTAAGATATTAACAGGTGAAAAATATCCTGATCGTGAATAAAATTCATTAATCTTATTTTTTCTACCATGTTAAGGCCTCGGGAAATGAAATCCATACCTCACAGACCGAGCTTGCTCTATGGAATATTTGAGATCACATAGTGGTAGAAATGGGGGTATGAGATTGAGGGTTCCTTCCAAGAGGGATGAAACGGGAAGAAGCCACCATATAGTATGGTTCCTTGCTGTGACTAAGACCGAATAAGACTGACCAACATGAATGTCAGGACTTTCATTGCACTGTTTTGATGTGTATGCTCCTTCACTCTCCACCAGAAGCATTTACATGGTCCGGATCTCTGACGTTCGAAGTTGTCTTCAAATCCACATTGGAGATTTTTAGCCTGTATGTAGCCTCTAAAGAGAAACAGGTCGCACAAGTGATTTCATTACCAGGACTTGCAAGGGGTTTCCTTTTAGAATCGAACATCTTCCAAATATTGAATCCCTTTCCATCATAAACATCTATGTTCAAATGATTCAGAGCCCATAAAAACATCTTCAGCCGTAATAAGAAGCTATCACCAAGGTTTTTTACTATACAATACAATTTAAATACAACGGTAAGGGCAACTCACCAGCTTCAAAATCAAGAGTTGCGAAATTGTGTCCTAGTCCATTGATGAGAATTCCATCTGGTAAGGGTAATACACGTCCTTCAATTAATGTAAGAAGATTAATTAAGGAAATGGTTAACAAGGGAAAGGGAAAAGGTAAATTAAATTTGACACCTCATCCTGCGAAACTCCAATCAATGATCATGTGGTAGCCAAATGAAAAACAAACCATCTCAGGTCCACACACACAAAATATGCTTATCTGACTTAATCGGGGCCATCAAACACAGGAAACTAAAGTGATGCTATCAATTCAACTGAGATGCCACAAGGCATTTCCCTAGTTTCGCCTCTTTCAAGAGATCTTCCACACGATTAATTGATGTGATATCTCTACAGTAAACGCTTCTTAGTCAACTTGTGAGTCTTGTTACGCCTCTTCACCGAGACTCAAAAGGGTGCCAACGTCGCCTCTAACATAGATTCCAGTCAGGGGTCGAAGCCTTGTGGCCCACATCCAACGTCTTCAATATTGGCAAGTCGATGGCAGCAAAGTGGAGCTTCATAACGAAGCCCATTTGCTGAAGTGGATTGATAATGAAGAAGAGCTTCAAAACGAAGTCTGTTAGTCGAAGTGGAGTGATAACAAAGAGGAGACCCCCGTTTGAGCCGCATTCTTATTTTCATTTTCATTCTTCTACTTATTTTCAACTACACGTTCTTTAATAAAATAATATTTTTCATCACATCAATAACTTTTCCTTTTTTTTCAACCATATATTCACCATCACATCACCAAAAAAAATGCATTCTCTCCCAAAGAATGTGCATCAAACACACTCTCATTTTGAAGCTCATTTCCGAAGTGGATTGGTAAAAGCAGAAGTGGCACCTCAATCTGTGGCTTCATATTTGAAAATTGAAATAGAACACCTTGCTTCCCTTAAAAGATTATGTAAAAATCTTTTGAATAATTGATGTGACCTCAATCAGGAGAAGACTGTTAAACCTCGATAGCCTAGGCCATAGGGTGGCTACATTTTTAGAATGCATTAAATGCGCTACAGGCTATGATATGTAGGTAGATGCCTATGGTGCGATGCTTCAATCAAGGGGATGAAGTCACGTGCTTCTTCATCCAATAACCACCACTTCTTCTGTATCACTAAAAACACTCTACTTTGTATCTTTTGAAATCCACGCATAATATGAATAATCATACATGGATTTAGAAGACTATTGTTACGCCTCTCCACCAAGGGCAAAAGGTGCTACTTAGCATCCCATCCAATCATGGGACAAAACCCTGTGGCCCACATCCAACGTCATCAATATTGACAATTCAATGGCAACAAACATGACCATTTGCCAAAGCAGAGTGATAATGAATAGGAGTTTCATAATGAAGCCCATTTGCCGAAGTGGAGTGATAACAAAGAGAAGATTCATTTCGAAGCTCATTGCCGAAGTGGATTGGAAAAAGCAGAATTGGCACCTTAATCCGTGGATCGTGTTTGAAATAGAACACCTCGTTTCCCTTAAAAGATCATGTGTCAACTTGGGCCATAAGGTGGTTTAACTTTTTAAAATGCATTAAATAAACTACATGCTATAATATGTAAGTAGGTGCCTACGGTGGGATACTTCAGTCAAGGGGATAAAGCCACGTGCTTCTTCATCCAACGACCACCACTTCATCTGTATCACTATAAATACTTCACTTCGTATCTTTTGAAGAATAATACAAATTTGGTTACAAAAGATTTTATTGTGTTTTCTCTCTAGCTTTACATATCAATTCTTGTTCCTTATGTGTCATAAACCCCTGGTGCTTGAACACTTGAGTGGCTCACGTCCAAAGTGCACATCCCACACCCCACTTCCTAAACACATTGCTAGTCAGCCGTTCTTCCATGTGGGTTGAAGTAATCTTGCACAGAAGTGAGTAGGGCTGGGATTCTATTGATGCATTTTTAGGGTCAACAAGTCTACTTTTTTAGATGTTAGACTTATGTTATGAGGATGACTCCTCGATCGTCAAGATGTGTTCACGTGTATTTCATTCAACGGTAATCACTTCACTTCTTCCACTGTAAAAAATTCACAGTTTATGTCATTTACATGTAATGCGATTTTAAACTCTCTAGTCTCTACATAGTATTCTTGCCCCGTTCATCCCACACTCAAATACAAGTTGATTGGCTTCATCCTTGGTGTGCTTGGATTATGGTGTCAGGTTTGAATCCCCTACTCGATCACATTCGGTCCAAAAGGAAAATACCTTTTACTAAGAATATGCAAAATATGAATGAAAATAGCATATCAAAAGTAATAAAGTATAGTAATTCAAATTCGACTATTCCTTTATTCAAGAAAAAAGTACATCTAATTTGCACGGTCTAATTATTGATCTGGAAAATTCTACATTTTGCCCCTGTTTGATACACTCTTTCAAATACGTTTTTTCAAAACTCATTTTCAATTATACATTGTTTATTACATCAATAACTTTTTAACCACATATTTCTCATCATATCACTATTTAAAATATATTATTTCCGCAACAATATCCATCGAACACTTCTTTTATGTACAAGTCATGTTTATAGAATACACAAAATAATTAAAATTCAAAAATATTTTGTTCCACTTCCAACAGTAACGTGGCAACGTCATTTTCTTATAATAGTCAGTGGGTTTTGTTCTTTTTCGTAAAAAACATTTAATCAATAGCCTCGTTAGGATCAAGACAGTACTATAAAAATACAGTGCACATGGTATGTCGACCGACCACCTGCAGAAATGTCCATAATTAATCAACAACTAATACATTTCAATAATTTAACTAAAAGCCCGTTTGGTAACAATTAAAATTAAAAATATGGTCGTTATTGGATCCAATCCATCTAATAAAAGTCAACAATAACGACTAATTTTTCAATTTTAATCCGATTTTAATCTCTACCGAACAGGCTCTAAGATTCATCGAGATTCATAAGTTGATTGATTATAAATTCGAATTGCATTAATTTTGAAAAATCTAAAAATTTCTGTAAATTACATTTCTAGCCACGACATACGTAATATTTCAAAAACTCTAAAAAAATTTAAGTTAGTAAGATTAAAGTTAATAAATCACTTCAACCACATATTTTATGGATCACACAACTTTTCAACCATATATTTCATCAATTTTTATTAAAATATACTAAAAATCTGATTTTAATCTGTACCAAACGTGGACTAAATTTAAAATCCCTAGTTAACTTAATAAGTCAATATTTAAAGCTTGACAAAAGATGCTGTCGTGTATGATTGAGTGACACACATAATAGATATTGTTGAGTCAGCAATCAGCACTTTATCCTTTATCCATATCCTTTCCATCCAGTTCATCGCACCGCACAGAATCAACCGTGTATCAAATAGTCCAATCATCGCTGCCCCTCTATAAATAATCCATTCATACGTTAAATCTCAACCGTAGAGACACACTGATTTTATCATGGCTTCAACATCATTTTCTCTTTCAAATCAAACAATTCGCTCAACCATTCTACCGCCGTGCAACGCCACCTTCCGCCGCCCTCTAAGTATCTCGGCCACTTGCGCCACCACTCAGAGAACCTCTAGTTCGAAGATCAGCACCGAATATGCTCCAAAACAGGGGTCTCTATACGAAGTTTTGGGGATTCAAATGGGTGCTTCGTGTCAAGAAATCAAAACCGCGTATAGAAAATTAGCCAGATGTTTGCATCCGGATGTTGCATCCAACGGTGGAGACGAGTTTATGAGAGTGCATGCGGCTTATGCAACTCTATCTGATCCGGAGAAGCGTGCAAACTACGATATGGAACTTTTCCACCGGAGGCGACCGACGGTGATGTCGGCGAGGGCGTATTCTCGCCGGAGCCGAAATTGGGAAAGTGACCAGTGCTGGTAACTCAATTTATGAAATGATTAGCTAAAAATGTAGACATAAGCNTGATCCGGAGAAGCGTGCAAACTACGATATGGAACTTTTCCACCGGAGGCGACCGACGGTGATGTCGGCGAGGGCGTATTCTCGCCGGAGCCGAAATTGGGAAAGTGACCAGTGCTGGTAACTCAATTTATGAAATGATTAGCTAAAAATGTAGACATAAGCGGCAATGGTGGAGGCTGGAGAAACTAATTTACAGAGTACCGTTTACTGTCTACAGTTAGTGTAAAGATTCTGAAGATTTGAGCAATGGTAACCCGCGTAGACACACTGGAATGGCCCGAATGGGCCTCACTTGTTCTTTTAGAAGACTTTTATTGTGTACCACTAGTGTTTTTGCATATGGTGGCCTTCTTCTTCCATTTTTTTTTTTTGGTGAGATAATTGCAAGGATCCCAAGCTTTTTAAATTATTGCATATTTTATTTCTAACTTCTCATTTATTTTAGCATTGGTCTCGAATCTTTCAATCTCGTGCAGCGAAAGGACCTTGGACATAAAATTTTATTTCACATAAAATAGAAGGAAAAAAAAATAAAAAAATATTGGTTTTCAATGGCTCCAATTGTTAGTGATTGATTTCACCCTTGTCTGTCTTACCGAGTGAGGGGAAAAAGTAGCCCTTGTTTAATGGGGATTAAAATCTGATTCTTAGTAAATTTTGATAAAAGTGGATAAAATGTGACGTTAAGGACAGTATATTCAGCTTCGTCCATTCAACAACAATAAATTCTTAGGGATGTACTGTATAGGAGAAAAGGTTCACAGGCTCAGCTAAAATCAGGTCAAGAAGAGTGATTTTGATTACAGGCCGCACCTTGTTTCTGCATAGAGCAGTTGGGCAAAATGCCCACAGACTATGACTCATAGATTGGTCCATACTGAGCCAAGACAGGCCCGTGACCTGATTTACACATGATATACAGTCTTGTCTATTTGATCCGAAAAGAAAAAAATAAAAAAATAAAAAATGAACCTGCATTGTTTTATCTTACTTGCTAAACATGATTGGAAAATGCTAGTTGCACGGAGTTTTTAACAGATGGGATTACACGTGCTGGTGAAATCTTGCCAGGTCGGTGATTTGTAAATCAAATGGTAAACCAACATGCACAAGTAGCATTTCCCGACGTAGTTACACTTTTATCTCCACAATGTTAAGCAAAATATACTTGTTTCTGTTGAATTTTTCATGAAACTTAAATTTATAAACTTTATATAATTGACAAGATCTCCGTGTCAAATTATTTAATGCGGAACATACATTGATCAATTGATTTGTATCTTGAATCTTGATCTTTAAATTTTGATTTCTTGTTCTCCAATTTAATTGCTCTAAACCTTTTTTCTTGATTCTTAATTTTTGATTGTGAGTTTATGGATCTTCTTCTTCAATACGCTTTCTCTATTAATTCTTGTGTTGATGGGAAGTCACAAAGAAAGAGAATTGCATATGAATTGAGGATCATAACCTATAAATAGTTTCCATATGTATTCGACACGTTGTCAGATACAAACACTAATGAATCGGATCTCTACACATAGTCCGTCACACACTTTATTTAGATGTCCAAAGCCTAATCATTTAATTCTTCATTAAATCAATTTAATTTTGGGCTTAACTTTCTGATAGCATTTATATACAATTAATTATATATGTCGGTCCATATGACAAATTAAATAATTTCCCAACAATCTCTCGCTTGGACCACATATGTAACATTATAAATGTGTATAACCTTATGAGTTCAAAACTTTTACTATCATAATCAAAAGTATCTCCAAACAATCTCGTCCATTGATTATAACAATATAGGATCAAAGCGATCTTCGTTACAATTATCATAACTAAACCCATCAATGATCACATATATCAACACGATCAAATGACATAGATCAAGTGTGGATGTATAGCATGAAAACTACATGCAATGTGATCCTAACATACCTATTTTCAATCGATCCTACTTTATTCTTTAATACCTTATGAGATCAAACTCAAAAACACTTTAATCAGAGTGAAAACTGAACTGAACATTCATAGACAAAAATATGTGTCTAAAACAAACATCTGAATATAAACTTCCACTAAATTGACATATCATCAAAAGATTCAACGCACATTTGAGTATTATGATCATGAAAGATCTTGGGTGATAGTCATTTAGTAAATGGATCTATGATTATTGAGTTTGTCCTAATATGCGTTATAGAAACCTAACAACTCTGAATTCTTTCCTTGACAACTGTGAACTTAATGTTTATAAAACTTGATATCATTAGGTTCCTATTGGGATACAAGACATCTATTGTCCCATAATAACTAAAGTTGTCTTTGAAATCCATCCAAAATATGCAGCCTTGTGACGGTATTTTGCAATCACATTCCATGATAAGAATCAGAATATCCAACGATCTCCAAGTGGTCTGACTTTCCGAATGTGCTCATATAATCCTTAGATCTCTATAGATACTGAATAACCTCATATCTTCTTTCCAAATCTTTATCCCAAAGTTAGTTAAATATCTGTCTGAAATTTCAACAATAAATGTTATATCCAAATGTATGCAAAACTGAGTATACATTAAATTCTCAATTGCTAAAGTATAAGGAATTTCATGTATTTCATTTTCTTTAGATTTATCACTATGGCATTAATTGAGACTAAACTTGTCTCCCTTAACAATAGGGGTATCACTTGAATTACATATCTGCATTTCAAATATTTTAAAAACCTTATCGATAAAACTCTTCTGTGATAATCCAAAAATACACCAATAATGATTCTTGTGTATCTATATCCTTAATACAAAAGATGTATCACCAACTTTTTTCATTTCAAAATTTCATGGCAGAAATATTAAACCCCTGGTGCCAGCTTGAACACTTGAGTGGCTCACGTCCAAAGTGCACATCCCATACCCCACTTCCTAAACACATTGCTAGTCAGCCGTTCTTCCATGTAGGTTGAAGTAATCTTGCACAGACGCGAGTATGGTTGGGATTCTATTGATGCATTTTTAGGGTCAACAAGTCTACTTTTTTAGATGTTAGATACACAAGAATGATTCTCGTGTATCTATATTCTTAATACAAAAGATGTATCACCAACTTTTTTCATTTCAAAATTTCATGACAGAAATCTCTTGGTTTCCGTATAATAAATTTATATCATTGCAGACAAATAATATGTCATCGACATACAATACGAAAAATATATTTACTCCAACTGAACTTATGATATACACAATCATCAACTGAATTCATCTCAAAATCAAATGAGATAATTATTTGATAAAATTTGTGATACCATTTCGAAAAATCAGCTTAAACTTATAGATGGATTTCTTTAATTTGTAAATCATTTGACGTAAGCAAATGTCATTATAATCCTGAAAGAGTCTTTCGTTGAAACTGGAGAGAAAGTTTCTTTGTAATCGATGCATTCCCTTTGAGTAAAACCCTTTTGCAACAAGACGAGTCTTATATCTTTCCACATTACCTTCGAATCCCCCTTGATTTTAAATATCCAATTACAACCAATGAGTTTCGCACCTTCAGGCAATAGGATGAGTTCACAAACGTCATTGTTACTTATAAACTTTATCTCTTTATGCATGACATCAATCCACTCTTTAAAATTATTCATTTGCATTGCTTGATGAAAGTTGATAGGATCTTCTTCCATTAATCTAATTACATCCTCATGTTCTTGGAGAAATACTATAAAGTCATCTGAAATTGCATCTCCTTTCTCTAGTGGATCTCCTCAATGGCATTTGTTTGAAGTTGTTGAGTTTGTTCTTCTAGAACAATCTCTTGATTGTTTATATGAGGTTTGGAATATTGCCTCGATCCGAAATTGCTTCTTGAATAAGATTTGGAGCAAAAATTGGTCCATGATCTCGATCATTATTAATTGCAATAGGAGGGATGTTTATTCGTTCATCCTCAAAGATAAAATCCTTAACTTTATCTCCCCCACAAACTCCACATCCTCAAAAAATCGGTCATTTCCTGTTTTGAAAATTGATTTGGTAGTGGGATCAAAAAATTTGTAACCCCTTGACCTTTCGGAGTATCCAATAAAATAGAAATTGACAGTTATGGAATTGAGTTTCTTTTCCGATGGCCTATAAGACATTGCCCCTGCTGGACAACCCCAAAGCTCATAAGAGGTTTTAACAGTTGTTTTGTTTGGAACTCTATTAAGAATATAAGTTGCAGTTTTTAATGCTTCTCCCCATAGAGATTATGGTAAGGTGGAATGACTAATCATACTCTTTACCATATCCTTAAGTGTTGTTTCGTCTTTCAGCAACACCATTCATGATAGTAGAACCTGACATGGTGTACTGTGGGACGATTCCACATTCATCTAGAAACTTAGTAAAAGGCCATGGACGTTGTTCTCTTGATCCATAATATTTGTCATAGTACTCACCACTATGGTAAGATATGACTTGTTAAATTCTTTTACCAAGTTGATTTTCAACATCAGTCTTTTATGCCTTAAACATAGCTAGTATTTGAGATTTCTCATAGATGAGATATAGGTAGCCACAGTGAGAAAAATTCGCCTATGAATATAATAAAGTATTGTTAACCATTCCAAAAAAATCGAAGTGAATATCCCACAAATATTTGTATGAATTAGTTATAAGATGTCTGAAATCCTACTGACACCTAATCTCCTTATATTTGTTTACTTTCCTTTAATGTAATTGATATTAACACTTGAGTATGAAAAATTAAGAGAATCAAGAATTACTTCTGACACATGATTTTTTCATTTTCTTTTGAGAGATGTAATCTAATTCTTGTGCCATAACAAAGTGAAATTCTCATGGTTAATTTATGTTGAATACCACGCGAATTCACATACAAGATTTCTTTATAAGAGGCAACAGTATTAAGCAGATATATGTTATCATAATCGGATAACGAACTGATACCCACAATATTTGAATTAAGAAAAAGATGAAACTAACTATTTCCAATTGAACAAGAGTAATCAAATTTGT
>CAIGRO010181441.1:3658-19289 GCA_903798355.1 Fraxinus baroniana
AAAAAAAAAAAAAAAAAAAGGTAGATCAAGGATTATTTTGATAACACAGCACAATAGAAAGAGAAAAAATCAGAAGGAAAATTGCAAACAGAGAGGAAAAGAGTGACATACACAAAAGCATCGTGAAAACATGCACACACCAAAGTCACACCACACGACTCCATGTGATTCTGGCTTCATCTAAGATTTTATGGACAGGAATAGAACTTCGCACATGATTTATCATGAAAATGCAGTTCTATATGATGTTTTGAACTGTTAACAACAGACATCTAAAGCTACAGACACAATGTTTTCCGTCATCAAGTGCCTAAAGGAACAAAAGATATTACCTGATGTCCATTAAAGAATACGTTTGCATATGGTCATGGTTGAGAAGAATTAAAGGCAGTAGATCAACACGCTGAGATTCTAATCCCAACTTCTCCAGTGTCGAAAGAAATTGCTCCCTCAAACTATCACAAGAAAAAGGCTTACACTTTATAATAAGCCGGGAATTTGGAACAGCACATAGAATTCTTGCCCAGACTTGCAGTACTTTAGGTGTTATCTGATGTTCACAGATCATTTAAAAAGTAAGAACACTATCATTACTGATAAAGTAAATAAATACATTTACAGATGCTCGTATTATTGCATTTTTTCACAAAAGATGATCATACTATTGTCATCAATACCTTTGCAAGATTGTTAAAACTACCAAATGTAACAAAGCCGTTGGACAGAGCAGGAGTTGGAGACACAAGCCCTGCTTCAGGGGAGGGTGTGTAACATAGAAAAGATTTTGGTAATCGAACTAACTCCTCAACATGCCTGCCATTAATAGATGATTTGCATAAAAAATTAATTCAAGCTAATTCTAGGATCCAGCTTTCAGTAGGATCATTATAAGAAAATTTTGAGAAAGACTTGTATGTCACTTACTTCTGTTTTGTTTCAGGAGGATCGGCTAGTTCATCGGTGATCCTATAATCAATGGTAGGCAAACCAGTGGTATTTGGGTAGCCAATCCAAGTCACCTATCATAAAGCCAAGCCAAGTAAATGAAAGGTCAGAAAGATAAGCATATAAACGCTCACTAAGGCATCACCATAAGCCTCATTTTCAATAAACTCCCTTTCCGCCAATCAATCAATCTCTAAAAGATCCATGGGAACCAAACCTTCGCCACCAGGCTAGGAATAACATGAGTTTATATTTTATCTTTCTCATAGCACCCTAAAACAAGAGGAAGGTCCATTGGAACTTTCAGAAGGAAAAATTCTTCATCCTTCCACAAAAATTGATGGATGTCAAGTATTTGGTTGATGCCAAGAGTAAATTATATGGAAACGTGCCATGTACTCTCACTGCGGTTCCTACCCACAGAGTCGTAATAATCACTGCACCGCTCTGTTTTCGTTATAGTTAGAATATCTGCTACTTAATTTTAACCACAAGAATTATGGAGACGGAACAAAATAGGGATGAAACAAGAAAGTCAACACCAAAAGGGGACTATGCTGTCATACAGATTGCAATGAATTAATATGTTAAACATATCCTGTAACTGAAAGGTCAAAGACCAGTATGCAATTAGAATTTTTTTGTTTTAAGCTAACTTTCTGGACAAAGTAGAAGATTAAACAGAATGAACATACAATTGCGGCTCTGGATTTACAAAAGATCTGGCTTACTATGTATAGAATATATCAAAGTTCCTTAGTCCTTGATTAAATATACCCATTGATGTTGAATTCTTTTGCCTTAAAGAAATTACTGAAAGACATGGTCTGCCATCATTATAAAGAAAAATGATCCTGTCCATATGAAGGTTTTTTTTTTTTTTTTGCCTCAGAGATACCTGAACAGGGGCAGGTCGGCAAGCCATCATACCCAACTTGTTGTTTGCTGTATGACCAGTAAGTTCCACCAAGATATCAACCTTATCTTCTCTAACCATGCTAGCAACTCTTTTCTCATCAATCCCATAGATATCTTTCCATGTCCCTCCTTTTTTCAAGACACCGTCTCTAAATCTGTTAGTTTTTGCATCTGCCTGTAGCATCATAAGTGGCAATCATTAAATTAATAATTTTGACTCCGCTCCGGAATCGCATCTCAAACAACTGGAACTGGCAGTAAACTTAAATTCATTTTCAAAATAAAATTGGAAAAGACAGCACCTACGACTAGGAAATTGTTGTCAGTCAATAAGAACGCAACAGCTGGCATCAACGTTTAGAAAAGTTAAATCAGTTACTGAGCCTCAGGGCATATGCCTCAAGATAGACGAACAAATATTTCGAAGAAAAACAAATATATGCCCATAATAAATCATACACAATTTAAGAAATTTGTAAAAATAACAATAATAATAATAACAACAACAAAAAAATTAAAAGTCTAACTTGCATACAAATAAAAAATGAATCCATAAAATAAAAAATAGTCCAAAAGGCTAAGGCAAGTAATATAATGTCCAGAAAATGCAAGACAAACAGGAAACAACTTAGTCGTCTTTGAGGCCTCATAAATGGGCATTTTATGATAGCCTCACATGAGGCAAGATTTGAGGCGTAAGCCTCATGTAGCTTTTTTAAACAAGTCCTGTTTCGTTTAGATAAAAATAAAAAAATTCAGTAGATTTGATGAAAGTTGATGGAATGTTTGGTTGAAAAGTCATGGATTCCATAAAATATGTGTTGAATTAATTGTTGACTTTGACTTAAATTTTAATCAGATTTTCTCGCTGAACCAAACAGGAGCTAAATAATGGCTGGCTATAGTAAACAAAAAATGTGCACAACTTAGACAGGATTAGAGAGGGGGCTGATATGTAATTATACCTTTAAAACTGCAGAATAAACAACCACCTTGTAGTTTGCATAGTCGTGGTAGAAGAGTGGGGCTTCAATGAAATACGATACAGAATGAGTAAAATAGTCAGGTGACACATATCCGATTACAATAGGCCTCTCTGGATCTTTTGTGTTGTCCCATGATTTATACTGTGGAAATAATCCCATAAAGCGCCTACCCCAGTCCCTGCAATTATAGTTTTGAATCAGGCAACCTCAAAATTTTAAAATGCACATCGTTCAAGGATCCACAAAATAGGAAATATTTACTGTTGACTTCAAAATACAAGGTTTCATGTGCATGCGCGTGGGGGCAGGATTTCAAAAATAAAATATCCAATACTGATCAACTACTGGTTGTTGTCTATATAAATTGATCAACAGCTTACTCATGGTGCAAGATGTATATAGTCAATTCATTTGTATGTAATATATCATGCTCTCTTTTTGTAGTAAGTGCAGACAAAATGCTGTAGAGTATCTGTGAACCTGTCTTCCCACTGATTTACATAATGAAATCATACTTGGTGTTCTTCAAGGTAGCAGGTCTTTCATTTTTATACTGGATTCGTATTCCAGTCTTTCTCATTTTTAGTATAGTATGAGAACCTCTAAGGTGGCAAGAAAAAGGAGAGCAAAGAAGTAAGACAAAATAGCAGAATACAAATGGCATCTCTCTGTATACATGAAAAAACAAATGCACATACAGGATGAAAAATTAGATGTTAGGCACTCAAAAAGAGAAATTATTTCACTTCCATGTGCAACTAATTAAAAAATATAAATTATACAAACAAGCTAGAATACTATACCTGTGTGCCTCATATAGTTTATCATCATTTCCCTCATTTATGTAGTTCATTGCAAGCAACCGATTCTGCAAATATGGTCAAATGAGCAAAACTGTAAGCACGAACTAAGAATGTAATTTAGGTCCCGAGATACTCTAAGAATGAAGCCCCATAACTATACAAACAAAATAGAAAAATTACAAAGATGACGTCCAAATACCCCTACACAACCTATCCTAAGAACTGAAATTGCATACCATTAGAAAAACATCCCACAAACCTATCAGAGATGTAGAAACCATAATTTTCTAAACATGATTAAGAACTAATTCAAAATACTTTCGAAACCACTAAAAAGACATGTATGGAAGGCCTTCAATTTCGATTAAAGCAATCTTGCTCATGTTTTTGTTTGCCTCTAGGCTGTTCTTTCTAGATATTGGGGGACAGGGGTTGCAGAAACTTATAATCAGATCAGTGAAATAATGTGTTGATCCATTTTTTTCAAAACTCTAAACATTTTCAATGCCATGTTAGTTAGACATAATCAATCGAATATAACTCAAAAAATATAGCTGCAGTGGCACTTCCAGAAATGCAGTGAACTGGACATTTAGCTCCTTATTGGTCCCAATTTTTCAAAATTCATTTTTCTCCAAACTCGTTTTCGACCAAACATTTTATGGGACCCACAACTTTTATCAACTTTTCAATCACATACCATTAGCTTTTATCAAAATCAACTAAAAATCTAATTTTTAGCCAAACCAAATAGGGGCTTAAATTTAAATGGAAGGTAAGGGTTGGGAAAGAGCAGAGATATTCATGAAAGAGTTGCAAAAAGGCTAAAAAATGATCTAAACTCAACATTCACAAATTAAACAAGCAATACCTGGCCTGCATTGCGAGAATCAGGATCTATTTTAAGGCACTGTTCATATGCATCAATTGCCAAACCTATGTTCCCTGCATCTCNTCTTCTCTTGTTCCTACAAAAATAATTTAGTTAGCTAGCTCCTGTTTGACCCATATTATTTTTTTCATTTTCATTCTTCTACTCATTTTCAACCACACATTCTTCAATAAAATAATATTTTTCATCGCATCAATAATTTTTCCTTATTTTTCAACCACACATTCTCCATCAATCTACCATTCCAAAATACATTCTTTCAAAATAGTGTGGCTCAAATACACCCATAGTAACCAAATAAAAAGAAATTTCCAACAGAAATTTAGAAGGAATGTAATAGATGATCTAACACTTCAGGCAGCAAAAAATCTAAAACGTGATTTTGATTATAGGCGTCTCTTCATCAATGTGGTAGCCTGAACTAATGAAAGAATTTGTTTATTTTGCATGGATACTAACTTTAGAAGCAATAAGTTTCATCGACATCATTCCATCCCTTAAAGGTGATACAATTCAGTATTGATACTCAGGTAAAAGAAACTTATTGACCAGAACACAAAGCCTTTCTATTCATGCGGATGGGTAACTGTCAAGACATAGGGAGATGAAAGGATGGAGAGAGACCTAAATTATTATATGCTTCTGCATATGTAGGATTTGCAGCAATGGCTTTCTCTATCATGCTGGCAGCAGCATCCATTTTGCCCTGTGCACAGTCACAAATGCCATGAATTTTACCAGCCGGGCATACGGTCTTTCAGGAAAGTAAATGTGAAAGACTATAGATATAGAACCTGGACAGTGTAGACTACTCCAAGATTATTTAATGACTGAGAGAAGTTAGGTTTGATTGATAAAGCCATCTGCAAAGACATAATAATAATAATAAACTGAAACATATGTTTTGTTTTGTTTATAAAGACCCAAAGGAATTAAACTTGCCTGGTAACATTCTACTGCTCTGTCAAGGTTGTCCCGATCCTTGTATATCACTCCTAAATTATTACATGCCTCTGCACAGTGGGGATTGAAGTGGAAAGCAAGTTCGTAGAATACAACTGCCTGCAAAAGTAGGACATTATTTACAAGAAAATGGCAAGATACAGCCACATAATATACATAAAGAAGAAAATATAAGCAGATAAGAAACATCCTCCTAGTCTTGGAAGCATTCTATTACAAGATTAATTTTTGCAGTTGGCAGTTTGCATGATGACATGATTTTTATACCCAATTACCATGTCAAATTCCAGCATTTCTCCATAAGCAACCCCTAGATTGTACATGGCATCAGCATAGTGCCAATTATAATACAATGCTTTCTTATAATATGCCACACCTTGGTCGATGTCACCCTCCAATTTGACCTGCACAGAATCATCCCATGTCAATAACAGTGATACAAGAGCGTATGTTTATTTTTCATAAACCCTTTCAATAGTAGATCATTTTTTAATGATATAAAAAGCGTCAGTAATGTACGAGAATGCTGGAAAATATTGTTTCACATGATTTTGGGAATGTCCTTCAGGTTCCCAATTCTTATAAAATGAGGAACTGAATTAATTGCCCTGAAAAAGAACCCAAAAGTTGTTCATATTACAAACTTCACTTGTTGATGAAGACAAGTGCACAAATTCAAAAAAGGTTGCAGCAACATAAGGCGTGCATTTACATTTGCAAAAGTTCAGGGCTTCTGTAATCACTGTTTTCAGAAAAATGATATACAAGGCAATTGCTGCGTGACAGAAGAGGTGTGAAAATATACTAAATGAACACGTCCGATTCAAGTAATAATAAAGTGTCTACTTTGGTTTACTAAAAATGTAAATGAGCTGGAAATATCCATGTACGAAACCTTTGTGCCCAAATCAGTCAAAGCAATTGCCATGTTATTTTTTGCAATCTCAAAGTTTGGAGAGACAGCAAGACACCTGTATATACAAATAAGAAGAGTCAAAATGACATCAAGTGGAGGAAACTCTTCCTACCATTATATTTGGGAAAAAAGAAGAAGAAGATGATGAATTATAAGTTGGGAACCTCTCATAACAGGCAATTGCAGACTCCAAATCCCCACGATTTTTATAGATAACGCCCATGTTGCAATATGCTTCAGCATACATGGGTCTCACTATAGCAGCTTTCTCATAGCAGTTTAGGGCAGTGTCATATTGCATCATTTCAGAATAGACAACTCCAAGGTTGTAATAAGCAGGCTGCAACAGAAAGCCATCATATCAAAATTCAATGCCTGAATAGCAAAATCAAAGCAACTGGAATCCCAAAAAAGAAAGCAGAGAAATGTGAAACTACAGCATAGTGTGGGTCAATTTTGATAGCTTCATAGTACTTCTGAATACCATCCTGAGTGTTACCAGCAAGCTTTAGGCTGGTTCCAAGATCTGTTAATACGATTGCCAAACATTCAGCAGCTAGTTTATAAGAAGGATCAGCCTTTAGAGCTTTCTGATACATCTGCATTATAGAAATTCAATAAACATGAATAATGACTAATGGAAAGTCATACAGCAAAATGGACAACTGGACACCCCTATCAACAATTCAAAGTGCCGAATAAGCTCTAAATGCTAAATCAATGGCACGAGGCTTGTTACAGATGAATAACTATCACTACAGCATTCAGGACTTTCCAGGATAAACCCCAATGAGAATAGCAAATTACAAATGCAGAGAAAGAGAAAGAGAGAGTTCTACCAAATATAGGTATTCATTTATTGCTACCAATCCCAAGCATGGGATATATTTTCATATCGGAGGTATACTCATAAATGTTGTATTTCTAAAAGATATATCAAAAGATTGTTATGTTTTGTTTACCATAGATGCATGAAGAGAGTGAAAAACACTCTCCAGAAATTTACTACACTAAAGCTGGCATCACCCAGCAGAAGGAGTGTGATTAGGGCGAATCAAAACGGGTATATCGTCCTAAAGGCCCAAAGAGACATGAAGACTAAGATAAGGGTATGATTTTCATAGGTTTGGTTGCCCACAAAAAGACAATAACTTCAAGATAGAGAAGAAATGAAGAAACACAACAGGAGGAAAATTGCATCAAGTATCAATTTACACTTTTAACTCAGAAATTAAAAATTTGTAAAGAGAGCATTAATTACCCTTTCTTACTACACAAGCTCTAAGGTTATATCAAATCACCCTTTCTTATTATACATGCACTAAGGTTGCACCACTTAGTCAGAAATTTGTTTTGAATACTTCAAAAAAAAAAAAAAAAATTCATTCTAGCAGTAAAACAACTTAAAATATTGACTAAACAAGTTCAGAATATGATAAAAAATAATATTGCAAAACCAAATTACATCAGAGATGCACCATGCTTATTTTAAGTTGGAGCAGTAACATAAACACCACATCCTTACCTCAGCAGCCTCCACCAGTTGACCCTCATCTTTATACAAGATACCACAGTGCGTGAGCGCACATGCGTTTTGTGGTTCCATCCGGATAGCTTCTGAAAAACTATCGTATGCAAGCCTCTTCAAGTTCTGCATTTGTAGACAAATCCCTTTGCCAATGTAGGCGTCCACATTTTCACTATCCTCCTCCAACACACTCTCGTAGACAGCAAGCGCATCCACAAATTTATTCCTGGAGCGGAGAATGTTGGCATATGATAAAGCATCTTTCCCTTCAAAACTATTCTTAGGTTGACTAATGCCTATAGAGCTTCTAGTGGCAGAAGAAGGTTGCCCTTCTGTCGAGAAGACATGATCATCAGTTGAGTCATTTCCGTTTTCATTGCCAACATCGTTTTCTGTCCAAGCCATGTGACTTAGCAAAAACAAATTCCTGAGATGGGATAATAAATGGTAAGAACAGAAAAGAAACAAAATTATATAACAGACTAGTTTCCATAGTTCCAAATCATCAACTGTTTCTTCAGGCATCAAAAAATATCCTTCCATTAACAAAAACAATAACTAGAATCCATGGAAAATAAAGTTTGTCCACACTACCCCAACTAGTACTGCATCAACTAAATTTCCGCTCTCTTCCCAATACCATAAACTATCCAGTCTTAGTGTTATTTTGAGGGGTAAAAAATTGATCACGAAATATTAAAAAACAGTAAACTTACATTATATACGTTGAAATGATAATTACTCAATACAAGCCAATACTGGAAATGTACAGGTGAAAAACAGCTTTGAGATAGCTGGAACTCATGGCGCTTTTTGTTCAATTTAGGGGTGAACAGGATTATGCAATTCGCTAAAGATGATCATAGGGTTAAGTATGGGTCTCAGGAGCGTCAACAATAAACAAAGAACAATCAGTTGTGGAACTAGAGGACCCTTTAGTATCTTCAAAGGTTCTGAACTTAATGTAACTGTTAAGATTTAGGGGTCCATCTTAAAAAGTCAACTTTATTAAGAGGAGTAGCCCAAGATCTTTATTAATTGGTCTGTGTCTACATCTTTATTCGATGTGGGATTATAACCCTTAACACGCCCCCGCAAGATGGTGGCTCGTTTGAGAGTCTTAACGGGATCGAATCGCTCGTTGGAGCATAATGAACTCTGATACCATGTTAAGATTTGGGGGTCCATCTTAAAAGGTCAACCTTATTAAGAGGAGTAGTCCAAAATCTTTATTAATTGGTCTGTGTCTACATCTTTATTCGATGTGGGATTATATCCCTTATCAGTAACACTACTGTTCACTTATTAACCAAACCATATTCAACAAGTTCAGGACCATAAACACTGGTATAAAGGTTAAATACTCTCATATAATTAACAATTTTACCAAATAGACCTGCACCAATTATTTACTCACATAGTACCCAAAAGAAATAAGAAGAAGAAAAATAGCATCTTTAGAAACGACAGAAATGATCTTCAACATATGTCCCAATCTGCAGGGAGTTTGTGAATTATTCTGTTGGGGTGTCCCCGTTACCCACAAATTGCATTGGATCTGGGGTTCAGTAAGAAGTAGAAAGATGGTATGGTTTTAGTTGGTGAGATAAGACATGAAAAAAAAATCATGATTTTTAATTTGGGAATAATACTCTAGACTCTAAAGCCACATTTGGCACCTGGATTATGCTGTATAAGAAATTTAGTGTAAGATTATAACGGATATTAATAGGTAGATGGTATCACGGTAGATAGTACCCACTGACCTTTCATTCAAAGAATGTTATTTACTATATCATCATTATTCGGCATAAACTCACCTCTAACCTCTGTATTATGTTATGAAGATGATAGTACCAATGACTATCTTTTGAATGAAAAAAATAAAGAACCACCTTAATATGATTTAATTTATACATATCCATAATAACTTTATACTAAGTTTCTTATACAACCTTATCCGACATGCCAAACGTAGCTTAGTGGGATTCAAGTCGAAGCAAACTATGACTGATTACAAGCGATGTCAATATAACCATACTAGAAATAAGTATGATCATGGAGCTAAACCAATGATTTGTTTACACAACAAAAAGGAAATAGAATATGAAATACTATTGACTGATTAAAAGCAATGTCAATTTAACGATACTAGAAAGTATGGTTAAAATAAGTATTATCATGGAGCTAAACCAACTTTGTTTACAAAACAAAAAGGAAATAGACTATGAAATACAACAGATTGTAATGTTGTAAACTTTGTAGGTTTCAATTAAGCGTAGAGAATGACCAGTTAATCACGTAGGCTAGACAAAAAGTAGTTCAGAACTTTCCCTTGGAAAAGGTGTTAAAAGATCTATATGTTAACTATAAAATCAGCTATGAACTAGACCATGAAGGATGAGTGTCTGTAAATTAACAATACCAAGATTCTATATCAATAAATAGAGTGGCAACTATTGAGAATGAATTTACTGACGAACATTGGACATATCTTGCCAAAAACACTAAACAAAAATGTCATTCACAAGACTGATGCACTAAACTTACAAACACTAAAACTAATTCAACCAGAAATCATCCTAAAAACTTAATTCATTTGACATTCTTAGAAAACATTGATTCGGAAAATTGGGAAAAAAGCTTAATTCTTCATAGCGTGTAACTGTGCCATTGAGTGATTGCAAACCCATGTTTCACAAAAGCGCTAGTCTTACATCTTTCGAAAGCAACTTGTTGTAGCTCAAAAACATATAAATCTACATAATAACCAATTTGATCGATAATACAGAAAAAAGGGGAAAACTAGGGGAAAAGGAAAACAGAGAAGTGACGCAGAGCTTACTTTGTAAAGATTCCAAGGCTTTAACACAGTAACACACAGTAACGCGTGTGTGCAATTTATACGTGCCAGCGTGTGTTTGGGGGCTCTATGTAGCAACACTGAGATTTTGATGTCTCCGAAGCTTCGGAGCCCCTGGAGTTCGTCTCTTTGCTAGAACCCCCACCATATACTGTCTTGGACTTGTTCGATTGCCCCTACGTGTCGGTATATTTGCTGAAATGCCACTTGCAAAGTGTCAGCCGCGGACGGGCTTAAGGTGGACTACGACGTGTTTGGCTTTGCTTATACGGCAATAAAACTACTTTTCTATAATAATAATTTGGGTCATGCTACATGTACAAAATGGTGTCCAAAATGGCCAAGTGGCAACCCCCTATTGGAGGGGCGGCTTTGTACACCAAGAATTATCCTAATAATTTATTTCGTTAATAGAAATTTCAAAATTCTTTTTCTAGAAAAATAAAATAATAAATTACGAAAGATGTATAAAAATTTAATCATAGCATGTATTAAAATAGTAATTTGATAAAAGTGTACTGGAAATTAGGATTGATAAAAATTAATTTATTATTTCCTAATCCATGCCAACAAAATTGTAGATAATTGAGATTTAACTAGCATTTTTCCATTTGGTGATGCATAATGTTTTAACTAGGAGATAGATGAGAGCGTTGGGACAACAAATGTGTGGACTCATAGCTAAGAAATGTTGCCCTTGACTCGACCACTCACCAATAAAAGAGGAGAAAGTAAAGTAATGTTATTTAACATTATTGGTACTAGGGTTAGCACAGATTTAAGTGGCATTACGATTGACTTAATCAAAAATGGAATTATATAATTCATTTAATTTTGTCTTTTATTTAGTATCTGTAGACATTTGTTGTAACGTTAGTAGTGTTGAATAATATTAGGAAAATATTTATTGTACATAATGTTTTATATAATAATGAAATATCAAAATATACGTGAAAAAGTTATTTGATTGACGAGATTTTAATCCAATTAAATTTCGTCAAATCATCTATTAGTAAATCATTACGTAAGTTGTTATAGACATGCAGCACAACCAATAATACTATTCTTTGAAGTATCATCCAAGTATGTGTGTAGACATTTATTTTATTTAATTCTCATTGATATTCGTTTTGATTTTGAAACTTGATTAGTTAACTTCGAGAAGTCCAAATATGACCGAGGTTTTCGACTTTACAAATGGGGGGAAGAATTGGAATAAAGTGGAATTCAGTTGATTTTGTTAATACAAGGATTGCAAAAGTTTGATCAGTTAAGAAAATTGTAATTCTTATTGTTATGAAAACTGCAGAAAATTATGTAATTGTTCAAATTTTAATTTGTTGACTATTGAAGATTGGACTAAACTATACAGGGTGCCAATCTGTGAAGAGCAGCGGAGGAAGGACCACCATGGCTATTCACCAAGAGATTAGCTGATTTCTCAGTGAGAGATATATCATCAATCACAATAAAAGCCAACTGAGATAGTCTGGAATATCTCAACATCAATAATTGATTTGAAATGTCATTTAGTTCTTCATTATCTTAGACCCAAACTTTGACCAATCTTTGTACTTTGATCCACTATGAAGAATATGTTGAGTTGACACTTGAAATATTTGTTGGATCCTAAATTACGCCGTCTACGTAGAATTTCTTCACATTCAAATTGTTGACAATTACAATGTACGATATCTAGAAACTTGTTATAAATAAGTTTTTGAGATCCTGGTTTAGAAGATTCATCAACCATTTCAATAGTACAAGTCACTCTTAATTTACATAATGCATGCTTGACTTTCAAAATTCTCATCTTCAAAAGTTCAAGAAAACTTTTCTTGTATGAACTTTTGACATTTGTGCCTCCATTTGCCACACGGATTCCAACCCTAGTTTTTCATTAATGTTAAAAGTGGTTAACCATTAACTATTGATACATTTGGTGTCCAAGCATTTAATAAAATTTGTTAATGAGTCTTTCTTTGGAACGTACTTGAATGAATGAGAACTTTCTGCTCTTTAATTGCTTGACATTCCTGTTACAAAAATATGCTTAACAAATACAGGACCCATCTAGCACACATCTCATATATTTGGTGAGTCTATCAATTTAGTAGACAATTAACATATTTATCCTACTTGTTTCAAGCTCTTTACTAGTCTCTAAATATAAAATAAAGTTTGTCTTTAAATGATAGTTGCCCCGATAAATTATTGTATTCAATTTTTCAAAAAGCTTATTTTGAATATGCTATGTAAAATAAAGATGAAAGGTAATTGGAAGAACTTCGACAAGTGCTCGTCATTATAGGATCTTGGTCTGTGAAGATCTTTAGGGTGCACCCTTAGACATAGCAATCAACCAATGATTGAATAACCAAACAGATGACTCTATTGTCCCGTCATTTGAAAACACGTCCAAATATTATTGTATGACGATGATGATTGATTCTGATTAATAGAACAAAAAAACATCCTGAAAAATGCGTAGTTTGACCCTAACAACATCTAGGGGGATGAATATGTATTATATGTGAAATTAAAATAATTAACGAATTAAATAGCAACAAGTCACTTTTTAATTCTTTTCTAGATAATTAAACATGCACGTCAGTTTTAATCCTATATTTGAATACCGAAATTTATATAATTTAAATAGTAAATAAAACAGTAAATCAACACACAGTATGATCACGAAAAAATTTAACTGAGAAAAATTCCGGACATTTTGCTTGACAATCCATTATAAGCGATTTAAACAACTTACAGTCTATCAGACTAGACGACACGTACTATCTGATCTCCTAACTGCAATTCCTACAACTCTCCGCGGATCTCGTTCTCCCCTGCACCAATCTTTAGCTACAATTTGCCAAAACTCTCCGTGGAATCTGATACCCCGTAACACTCCTAACCTTACAGAATCGTCTATCTCCCTGGATCAACGAAGAACACCTTGTTCTTCACAAGTTGGAACTCCTGTCAACTTCTCTCGATCTTCAGAACTCTAACACATGTGGAGGAAAGACAAGTTTGGTATTTAGATTATGTGAAAGATGTTTTTCTCACCAAAACAATCTCACTAGACAAATGAACCTAGGTTCAAACCTGGTTGGTGGTTGTTGCCGATATGTAGGACGATTGACCCTATGCTGTCTGGTAGGTCTCGATCTTATGACATGCTTTCCTTTGATTTTAGGATAAGCAATCTCACGAGCCTTTTTAGTGGCAGGAACGAACGTGATCCTGGATGTACTAGCAGTAGCATTACGGTAATGAATATAACCCAGACCATGCCTATTGCAAGCAGATTGTCCAGCTTCAATATTTATAAGACTTCATTTCAATATGAAACTACGACATCGCCTATTGCTGCAATATTAATGAAATATGATTAAAAGAAGTTTATAAAAAAAAAAAACTCGCACATCTTATTTTCTCTAATCACCGTATCTCTCTTTGATGATGATACAAAATATTATAACTCCCTATTTTTTAGACAAATTATGATAAAATAAAAATTACAAGTGCAAGATTCCTAAACTAGCCTTAACGAAATTTTGTCGATCCACATATGGACTATGCTCAACAGCAAAAATTAGGTTCCACAACTTAACACTGATGTCTTTCACATGTCCATTCAACATCCTAATTAAACTTGCTTTTATATTTATCATATGTCCTTCCTCCTTTGTAGCAAACAAATTGTTTCCAAACGAGTTTGTTCGTGTTCAACTTCTTCTTATCATCAAACAATCAAACACTAAGTCGAACTTCCCTTTCATGTGTTAAAAAACTCATGTGTACCTTCAATTATTTCAAATTCTTGTCCAATTTTTGGCTTCTATTTCTCCACAACTTGGGTGTGAATGTTTGAATTAAAGTCCCATCTTTCCTAATAAATAAAATTGCACTCCTTTACCTACAAGCAGAGGTAATTTAATTAATTACGGTTCTCATGTTTGAACCAATGAATTTATAAGAAAATCTTGATCATCTAAGTCATGTTTTCAACCTTCGTTTTCTCGAAAGTCACTCGAGAAAAGAGCAACTACAGAGTAGGAAGAAAATTGAGAACACATTTGAAAATTCACATCGAACTCCTTTTTTTTTTAAATAAAAAATTCAGACTACACTACATGTATAATCAAATTCTACAACAGCCTTGAAATTGCCCAAACTCGCAGCACCCTTTCTTCACTTTTTGATAATTAGGCTTGTTCAGTTTAAATATTTCCATTGAGTATTTTTCTTCTTGTAGGGAATCAACCCGAAATTCCAACCTGTGAAAAACAAAAATAGAGAAAACACACGCCAAATAAAAAAAATAAAAAAATAAAAAAAACAATCACACGTACAAGACAATATTTATATGGTTCGGCGAATTTGCTTACGTCCATGGAGTTGCAGGGATTTCACTATTATCGGGAAAATACAAAGTACGGACATACATTTTTTTTTTCTCTCTCTCTCTCTATCAAAAAGAACCATAATCACCAAAATTGTGTTTTCTATATTTTGCATGGACTATAAAATGGCCCAAAAAAAATTTCACAAAGGTGCTACCACCAGACCCCCAGGAGGCTTGTCCATGAGAGCTCCGGCTTTAGCGGGCTCCATGGAATAAACCTTAGAAAAAATTCCCATTAAAAATCGAGGAAATTACATCCCACCAGGCTTTTAAAATATACTGTGCAAAACTCAGGTATAAAAGTTTATTAATCATAAATCAGGTAAAAAAAATTCAAAACCCTAAATTCATTTCCCCTCCCATTTCTCTCGCCTCCCCCCCCCCCCCCCCCCCCCCCCCCCCCCCC
>CAIGRO010181447.1:0-12002 GCA_903798355.1 Fraxinus baroniana
ATGATTTGTTCTCCTCCCAACATGAGCTATGACCTAGTCTGAAGTCATTCTACAATAAAGTAAGAGTTATATTCTGCTGTCGTAGTTTGCCAAACAATTACAAGAGACTAGATACTGAGCTTGAAAGAAAAATGATGGAGATTAAGAGAAATTCTCCAGGGAACAATACTTTCAGATCAATTGATAACATAATCTTGAAATTTGCTCAGATCAGAGAGGGATTGAAAGAGATCAGAGGTGTATTCGAAAAGTTTGGTGAGTCGGAACTACAGAGAAAGTTGTTGTCTTGTTCTTGAAGCGTTGTGCGAAACTTATGATTAGTTCTTAATAAGTGTATTTTATACACTTATTCATGGTCTAAAATAGCGATATTTGATAGTTTTTTGACAAAATATATCTTAATTTGTTGTATTTTATGTTATATAAGTAAAACTCAATGGTTGAACGATGAATCGAAATAAAGAAACAAAAATTGGTGAAAAATGACAAAATCCAAAATTTAAGGACCAAATTGCAAATATTCAATAGTTGATTCGGACCAAAAGATGATACTTGAAAGATTTTTAGGAGACAATTGGATAGAATTAGATTTCAAAAAGGAATGGAATATGATCAAAATCAATTTCCAATCCTACAAGTTATATTCCAGATTTTTAGTCGAAAATTGAAACTGATTTTTGGCACAGTAAAAGTCCGAATTAGAAAAATGATACCTCTATAAAAAATGTAACCCTTTGAGTTATATTTTCAATGCACTTTGAATCGCGTCAATTTGATATCGGAAGAGAAAGTTATGCCCAAAATACTTACTGTTGTCTAAACACAAAATTCGCGCGCGAATGAAACTTTCCTTATTCGTTCGGAACCCGTTAGAAGTCAATTGGACGTGATTTCGACTTCTACAAATACATAACAACAGAATACATATGGAGGGATCTCACATATACATATCATACTCCAATACTCATAAATTATTATTATCAAAGGAGGAGAATTTATAGTTTCGTGGGAGAATTGAAAGGGATTTGCAAGAATTCAATCAAGTGAAGATTTAAACTTGATTTTTGGGCAAAGAATAGAAGATGCAAGTGGAGATTTATTAAGAAAACATTGAAGAGATTCAAAATTTCAGGATTTATCTTCATCTTCTTAATTTATCAAAAATTCGAGTTATATCTTTTCACTTAAATATGATTTCTTGTAATTTCGATATGTTAGGCTAAATTTATACATTACTAGGATGAGATGAACCATTGTTATGATATTTTTAGTTTTTAATTAATTATTTTGAATTTGATTTGATTTGTGATTTGATTTGTGGATGTTTATTATTGTTTTTATCGTTCTTTTCAATTGCTTGATCACCAATTGAATTGTTAATTGATTTTATAGTTATTGAGAGAGACAATAAAGTTTAAGCACAATATAATAAATATTGTAAGGTTCGATAGATGATAGAGATATACATCTATGCTTTATATGGTTTCAATAGGTGATCTAGTACTTGTTAATGCATTTATCACGTTTGCATCTTTCGTCGAACGATAAAATGATTACATGAGGGGAATATATTTGATCACTATCGAGAGAGGCTTTCAATTAAATTAGGAGCATTAACAAACATAAATGATTTCAAATTATCACTTTAATTGTTACACTAAACATGGAATAACGTGGCAGATTCGACATCTTAGAAATGCATCTCACATATTTAAAAAATACATTTATTTACTTTCATTAGTTTAATTGATAATTTAGGGATTAATATAAAAAAAATCACAAAAATGTGTTTTCTATTCGATTAAAGTTGAAATTAATTTTAACTCGATTAAACGCGTAGTATTCGTGGGTTCGACACTCTATTAACTACTTTATTACTCGTTCACGATCCCGTGCACTTGTGAGAAATCAAACGATCAGTTCTCTATCGTTCTTTCATTTGCCTTTATACAGATGAGGATTCAAATGGAACTATTGATCACGAGGGACTCAATAAATGCTTGCATAAGATCGACGATCTTTTCCATTACTGTGAATTATCACGTTTGCATCTTTCGTCGAGAGATAAAAAGATCACATGAGGGGAAAATATTTGATCTCTATCGAAAGAGGCTTTCAATTAAATTATGAGCATTAACCAACATAAATGATTTCAAATTGTCACTTTAATTGTTACACTAAAAATGGAATAAAATTACAGATTCGACATCTTAGAAATGTATCTCACATATTTGAAAAAAACATACTTACTTTCATTATTTTAATTGATAATTTAGGGATTAGTATAAAAAAAGTCACAAAAATGTGTTTGCTATTCGATTAAAACTAAAATTAACTATAACTCGATTAAACACGTAGTACTCGTGAGTTCGACATTTTATTCACTACTTTATTACTCGTTCACGATCCCGTGCACTTGCGGGAAATCAAACAATCAGTTCTCTATTGTTCATTCATTTACCTTTATACAGATGATGACTCAAATGAAACTATTGATCACGAGGGACTCAATAAATGCTTGCATAAGTTGCAGTTTCATGTCATGAGGAGGAGGTCGACGATCTTTTCCATTACTGTGAAATGAATGAAAATGAAGGGATACAATTCAACGAGTTCATTGTTCTTCTATGTCTGATTTATCTCCTCAAGGATTGTTCCACCTCATCTAACACACTATATGCTGTGATATTACTGTTATTTCTAAGTCATTAACTCTTTGTCTTGAGAAATATATATATATTTCTATCTGTAAAATGCAGGTTTATTTATTACAACAAAATTTTTGCATAAATTGAAGATATAATTGCCACAAATTGACGCCACCTTTAATACAATAATTGAAGTATTATTGTATCTTGGTAAAAATGGTGAACGAAAGCTGAAAAAGAAAGACATGATCAAGGCATTAAATGAGGCTTCTCGTTGGGAGAAATCTCCATCTCACATCACAAGGTTTCACGGGATGCCTTTTTTCTTAGCACCAAAAGGGACACTGTGCGGCATTAGTTTGCTCCGCTAGACTACTTTAGCCTTCTCTCGATCGTTTCGGGACGAAAGAAAATTTGATTACAATTTGTAAAGTTTGCAACATAAAATTGAAATGCATTGAATGTAAATTGATTATTTATTGCTTGAAAACTAGAAATTACAATTGATAAAAGTAGGAAATTACAATGGTTAGTGCAGAGGGCGAATACTAGAAAGCTTGAAATATGTTTGAAAGACTAATACCCCCTATAATAGCATTCCGAACAAAAACCTAAGTGATATGAGTAGACGTTTAAATGACGAAGAATCGTACTAAATGTTTTGCAATATCGAGTTATTTTACATTATAAACAAACTATTACAATGGAAAGGAAATTACAACTCAAACTTGAACTAATATTTACAATGTGCGGTCGAAGTTGGGCAAACTGCAGCTGCGATTAGGTCAAGGGTCTTAAGTAAAGTAACATCCTTGACATTCTCCCTCATTTGTTTTGGCGACGTCCTAGAAGCCCTCAATGAATGATATGCTTCAATTAATGGTTTGAAAGATTCAAAGTTTTTTTTCACTTTCCTAAGTATTCTCATCACTGCTGCATCCGCTCCATTTGACCAAATACTTTTGATGATANATGGGCGGACCTAGGGGGGTCCTGGGGGGCACTATTTTTTTTTTTTTTTTATAAAATATAAAATCACGTTTGGTATTGGTTGAAATCTAAGTTTTAATTTAAATCAAAATTAACAATTAATTTTAATAACATATTTCATGGAATCCATAACTGTTTAGTTTTTATCAAAATTTACTAAACATGGGCAAAATCACAATAAATTTGAATTTCGATAATATGCTAATTTTAAAAATTCTCCGACGATCGTACGCTAATCAAATATACAAATTGTTCATGTCATCTCGAAACTTATTTCGAGGACTACATTATGGGTATATTGAATAATTCAAATAGATATCGAAAATAGTTAAAAATACGTTAAACGTGAGTCTTAAAGAAAAACGTCTAACTCGTATTTTTTTAAAAAAAAAATCAATTATTTTATTAACATTTATTATTTTTTGCNAAACTTATTTCAATAACTACATTATGGCCATATGGAATAGTCAAAACAGATATCGAAAATAGTTAAAAATACGTTGAACATAAGTTTTAAAGAAAGACGTCTAACTCGCATTTTATTAAAAAAAATTCAATTATTTTATTAACATTTATTATTTTTGCGATACAAATTTCTCAATATAATTTTCATCATTTTATTAGAAAATTTTATATGGAATATGACATAAATTTTTTTTCGAGATTTTACATCTAAAAAAGTTATATCCAATGTAAATTTTTGGATACAAAATTATATGAAGTATGATTTTTTTAGACGTAAATTTTCAATTGTAAAATTTCTTTCAACTTCTTTGCAAGATCGATTGTACCCCCTAACTTTAAAGTTCTGCGTCCGCCCCTGCAAGGACTCAATTTAGTTATTAACTCTGCTAAATTTAGACCTTTGATTACTGCCTTCATTTGCTACAATTGTAGGAATTTTAATTCAGAATTTCATTTTTAATGATCCCTACTGACCTTGGCTTATGGTACTGATGAATGTGTAGAAGAAATTGATGCAAGACAGAATAATAATTATTCTGCAAGTTGGAATCAATTGACAATACAGGGAATAATGGAAAAGAAACACCAAGAGAAACTATAAAAGTCTTTATTATAAATAAACCAACTGAAAATAACCCACAAGCCGAGTTATATAGCTAAATATTCGAAATTAACGGAATTTTACCAAAAATGGTAAATTCTTGATTCTGACAACCGCAGCAAAAGTTATGGTCAAAATAACGAAACATGCCCGAAAATGGCCCCAATTAGGAAATATCCAATTATTTGCCAATTTTGCGCTTATCTGCCAACTCATAGTATCTCAGCAACATACCGAAACATGCTCGAAGATGACCCCAATTAGGAAATATCCAATTATTTGCTGCTCCGCCAACTCATGGTATTCCAGCGCCATTAACGTACTATCAGATAGCTTGGCCTCATCTGACTCAGATCCTCTTGCATCAGAATTGAACCTGGATAGGAATGGAAAAGTAAGCTTCAAGGAATTTCTATTTGTATTCATTAAATGGGTCAGGATCGACTCCGATGATGACGGTCCTGAGATACAAAATTAAGACGAGTGCAGGATGGCAAAGAAATGCAACTGGGAAACTATATGGAGGTTTGACTTGTGCATTAAACAGTTAATTATATATAAATACTGTAGTGCAATTGTAGTGTCTATCTTCTGTAATTTGTTTGTCTGTGTGTGCCGTAATACATTCACATTTATCTATGTTACTTCTATCAGTTAAGTTGATTTAAAAGTTCCCCTTTCGTGCTTAAATTTGGCATGTTTTTTTGAAAAATTGTTTCACAGCTTTGCTCGCTAACATTATATTCATCCATCTAAGAGAAGTTGATGTCCTGAATACTCTTCACTATCAAAAACACTTGAATTACAGACATGGAAGATTAATATTGCCTTTAAACACGAGTTCTTTGCTATATATACACAAACATAATATTGTTTTCATAACTCGTACAAAATCATTGTGTGCCTAGAACCAGAACCAAGAACACTTAAATTACAGAAATTGATGAATAACTTTGCCTTGCTAAATTTCACTGCACAAATATACACACAACTTCTGTATTGACTCATTATTCATTGTATGCCTAGAGCTTGAATTCTTCTGATGAGACACAAAGAAGGAGCATTTCTTTGTTTCCATTCTTCCTCTCTTTCCTTCTTCTGATTGATTTCCTTGAACCACTGATCATAACCGTCCAGTATGCTTACTATCTGCCTCATGCTTGGTCTTAATTCTGGGTTCAAACGTGTGCATGCCATTCCTAATTTCACCAGCCTTACCAGTTCACTATTGTTGTGTTGTCCATTTAACCTCCGGTCCACGATATCTTCACATGGCCTTTTCTGTGCCTCAAATTTATGTAATCTTTTTACTAATAGCACCTCAGGCTGCCGGAAGTCAACTGCCATCTGTCCAGTGACCACCTCGAGCAGCACAACTCCAAAGCTATAAACATCAGCCATTGTGGTTGCTTCGCCAGAGTCCATATATTCTGGCGACATGTAACCAAAAATCCCACGTACTGATTTGTTTTTGTCGACAGCTATGTGATGGCCATGTTCATTTCTTGTCAAGAACTCTGCAAGAGCAAAAGAACCAAGTCTCGGGTTCATGTCTGGATCTAGAATGACAGCAGACGATGTGATATTTCTGTGAATCACCTGCTCATCCCATTCCTCATGGAGATAGTAAATAGCAGAGGCAAGTGATTTGATTATGTTGTATCGTTGCTGCCAACGCAATATTGAATGCCTGTTTCTTTGATCATGATGGAAAAGGATGTGACTCAAAAGACGGTTTGCTGAGTAATCATACACGACAAGCATCTCTCCTTGCTCGGTGCACCATCCACGTAGTTGTACCAGGTTCCGGTGGTGGAGTCTTTTTAAATTTTGGAATTCGTTTGAGAATCTCAGCCGCAATGCAGGGCATGTTCTCATGCCTAGCCTCTTTACTAAAACATGATGACTGTCAAGAAACCCATGGTAAGCAGTTCCAAAGTCGACTTCAGCTACTCTTCGTGATTCTGAGAAGTTGTTTGTGGCAGAAATGATCTCGTCATAGGTTATTACTCTTGGAGTTTCAACCATAGGAAAGGTATTTTGTTGGTGACACCTGTTAAAAGAAGAGCTGACATTGCTCGTCTCGGATTCAGCAGTTAAATAAATGGTTTCCCCATTGGCTGTGACAAAATTGGACGAGTAGAATGCCTGTTTTGTGCTTATGGTGCTAGAAGAAAGTGTTGTTGTCATGTTGCTTGTGCTACTGTTGGTTGGGGATGACAGGGAGATGTAGAGAGGTTGGGATTGGAATGATGGAAGGCCTGGTAATTTACCATAAATATTGCCAGAAACAGCTTCCAAAATCCATTTCATGCTCGGCCGGGATTGGGGCTCGTGAAGTGTGCACATAAGCGCAAGGTGTATTAGACGTTCCATATCAGCAAGCTTGTAGGATCCATCCGGGAGTCTATTATCCCCTGCCTGCAGAAGTGTCCCCTCATCAGAGAGCCTTCTGATCCAATCAAGCAAGATGATTTGATCATCAGGGTATGTGAGATCGACTGCTCGTCTACCTGATACAATCTCCAACACCACAATTCCGAAGCTGAATACATCAGATTTGGCAGTGGCAATGCTTCGTTTCTGAAGGCTCTCTGGCGGCAGGTATCCAATAGTTCCACCAATTCTGGTGGTTTCTGCTAGCCGAAATTGTCGGTTCTTTAATCTATATGGTGTCTTCGGTTTGTACTCAACCTCATGCTCTAGCCACCTAGCCAAGCCAAAGTCTCCAAGGCGTGCATTAAAATGGGAATCAAGCATAACATTGCTCGTCTTCACATCCCGATGTATTATCTGAGTCTCCAATTGCTCGTGGAGGTAATTCAGCGCAGCTGCCAAGCCATAGACTATCTTCTTCCTTCGCTCCCAATGAAGTAGTACTGAATCCAGATTCTCTTGCCTTCGAAATAGTACTCTGTCAAGACTCCGATTGGGCATGTAATCATAGACGAGAAATAACTGGTCATCATGAACACACCATCCTCTCAGCTTTACAAGATTCCGGTGGCGGAGATGAGCCACAGCCACCAACTCCGCCATGAATGATTTCTTGAAGTGTTCCCCTTTCTCTGCCAAGCATTTCACAGCAACCACCGTCCCATCGCTAGGTAAAACTGCTCGAAAAACTCGACCGAATCCTCCACTCCCAAGCATTTCATTCTCACTGAATCCATTAGAAGCTATATACAATTCAGAGTAGCTGAATATCCTCGGATTCTCACGGCAAAACTTCTCAGATACCTGCACACCTTCCGTGTCATAGAAAACGCCAGAAAATCGTTTCTTTGGCACTTCTTGGTAACAGAAACTCACCCACTTCAACAACTGATGAAAGAAATCAAGCACCGGAGCGCCACAGGGGCGATTCTTTGGCTCTTTTGTTGATCTTTTTTGAACCTTCTTGTGATCAACGACTTTGATTTCATCAAATTCTGTAGGTAAAATGAAGCAAAAGTTTTTTAAATGCATGATGGCTATTGTGAACTGAATCAAATTAGATAATCATGGCACAAACAAAAGAGGGTTTGTAGTATTGATTACAAGAGAAAGTTCTGAAAATTGAATTATATAGAAGTGTATATATTTGTTTATGTTTTATGGAGTGCTTTTATTCAAACGTGGTTAGGTTCCATGGTTGAATTGTATGGCATGAAAGATGAAACTTCCAACCAGAAACCACCCCCCTTTGATGTATCCATTTAAAAACTTTTTTAACAAGTAGATAGATACAAAATATGACGCACACACGCACATATGTATAGAACCTTCATAGTTCATAAAGCTGTTCACACTTGATTTGGAGGGGTGGGGTGGGGTGGGGTGGGGGAGTTAATCTGGTTTTAATATTATTTTTATTGCTCTTTTATTCCATTCTTGATTCTTCTTTTGTTTATATCATTGTTTCGTTTACTTTATATGTGGGGGGTAACTTTGATTGACTTCTCTGGCCATCATAGGTTGCTTACACGGAAGAAATTTCATTGGAGGTCACTCCACTTACGGGTTTGTTTCATGTTAGTCATCTAACTTCAAAGTATTTCAATTTTTATCAGCTTAACTTATATTTTTATTTCAATTTAACCGTTCCATCTATATCCATTATAAAAACCGACGGAATTCTTAACCTAGAAGATGGAATTTTTGACTTGATGGATAACATGTGTTAGTAATGCAGACGGCACTCGCAATATGGAAGACACAATTTTAAAACATATTGGGAATTGATACTATAGATTTAGCACCTACAATTTAGTAACGCCAGAGACGGAATAGACTAATTGAGATGAAAATATAAATAGAACGATCAAATCGAAACAAATTGAGGCTGGATGACCAACTTGAAATGAGCTTGTAAATTAAGTGACTTATAGTGAAATTTCCCGAAATGTTTAAAGACGCGTTTCATTCAGTTGTTGCCTTCTCTCTCTCTCTCTCTCTCTCTCTCTCTCTCTCTCATCATAAAGTTATCACGGCTTAATCAGCCACTCGAAAATCCTTTTGAACGTGTCATTTGAAGATAATTTCAAAGAGGTAATTACGGTCTTATTTTTTTGCAANTCTCTCTCTCTCTCATCATAAAGTTATCACGGCTTAATCAGCCACTCGAAAATCCTTTTGAACGTGTCATTTGAAGATAATTTCAAAGAGGTAATTACGGTCTTATTTTTTTGCAATGATATACTTGACTTTCTCTGCACGTAACAAATTTATTTTTATCGAAGATTAGATCCTTGAAATTTTTGTTGATTGCCGACGATAATATCAAGTTGAACTTGAGATTTTTCTGTATGATAATATTAAGTTGACAAAAATGGATGAAGCAACGTAAATAAACGATGATCTCACACGTAACATTAGTTGTTGACTTGAAATATGTAAAATTTTAATGAAATAAATGACTACCTTTATTGACTATTAGTTCCTTGATTTTCGTAGTTTGGACAATGAAATCGAATGGAGTTGTCCGATTCAAATCAAACTAAAGTGTAATTGCATAATTGAACAAAATTGAAGTACGATTACTTAATTGACATTAGAGTAAAGTGGATTTCTTCATCAACTCTAGGGTGAGTAGTTTTCTAACCTCTATTTCCAACCCCTCTAGTGAGGACACCGTGAATGTTTATTTTATAATTTTAAATTTATTCTTATATTTGATTGAGATAATTTTGACTTTCTTCGAACTTCTACAAACACTATATTATATTTTATCCGTCCAATTTATATAAACTTACTTTCCTTATTTTATTATCCTAATTATATAGTCTTGTTTCTTTATTAAAAATGTTTTATTTTATTTGTTTACTAATATATCTTTATTTCTTTACCACATCAAATAATAATTATTATCGTAATTACATGATGTCGAGCAATATAATAGATGTGATTTAATTAATTTATAAAAATCTCTAAAAGCCATAAAAATTTGAATACCCTGAAACTCATAGAGACTTCTAAATTTTTTTTAATTGAATACATTGTAATTTTTAGAGGCTTTTTAAAAATTTATAAAAGTCTCAATTGGATACACCAATACTTTTACAGAGTCTCCAAAAGTCTACATTGAAATTGAATATCCTTAAACTTTTTAAATCCCCAAAAATCATTAAAAGTCTCAATCGAATAAACCGCCTAATTTTTTTAAATAATATATTTGTAAATTTCCATGGTCGTTGAAAATTTGATGAATAGAATTGAATTGAGGTAGGAACATTAATTATCTTTCGTGACTTCACATCATAGAAAAATAGAAGATAGTGGGAATATGAAGCATTAACTTGACAGTAATTGATAGATAGAAAAATGTCATGCCTAAATTTGCTTTATTATATCTATAAATTCATAGAAAATGGGTTTTTGATTAAAAATTTAAAGAGGTTGTTGGAGCTTAATTGGGGTCGGGTGGGGTCACAGAGCCAATGTTAGTGTCATATGGACTATGATATAGGAAAAGCATTTAATGGGGTGGTTTAATCAAAAAGGATAAGATTAAGTGGTAGGAAAGTATATATTCACAAAAAGACTAAATTATTGGGCTAAAAGCAAATCATTATTAAGATTTCAACATGTTGTTGTTAGAGTTGGTTTGCCCACTTGTTACTTTTTGTCTTCACTGCTTTCACTTCTTCTTTTCTTTTTTCCTTCTTCTCTTTTTTATTTTTTATTTTTTTTATGTAGTTTCGAAAAAAATAAAAATGGCAAGACGAATAATATCGTTATTATGAAATAGAGATTGTGTGAAACCTAAATTATGAATATTTTTATGAGAACTAACATAATTAGTTTAATCCGCTAAGCTATTTTATTTTTCAAAGGAATCCCGAGTTTCAAAGTTGTCTTAACAAAATTACAGCTCAAGAAATAGAATCATTCGACAACAAACTCTATCATAATCGGTCAAAAACTCGTTCATCGTTGTGTGAAGAAAAGTTCAATCTAAACTGAATCACTATACCATTGTTCTTAAAGAGAAAGAAATCGTAGAATTCGTTATTCCTCGTGGTTACATTTTTTCTAACGATTGTTCGCGCGCGTGTAGACTCTTTTTTCATCAATAAAGAGGTCTAACTGCAACTTATTCTAAGCAAGTTTCAACTTTAGTCCAAGTGTTAGTTCGCCTAAATTTGGTACTTAAACATGAAAGGCTTTCAAGAATTGAGTTTCAAGTTGGCAATTTAGGTTCAAAGAGTAGTTTTAAGTGAGTTCAAATTCCAAGAGATGACATTAGTTGTTTGACATTTAATAGAATTGAGAAATGTAAATTAATCAAAGGATTTAATAATTTATTTCAAGGTTGTATCAAAATTCTTCAATCTCGAACAACTTTATTTTATATAATATGTGAAAGTAGACGTTACTTTCGAGAAGCTGGGCAGAAGGAAAAACGGCTCCTACCTCCTTGGATTGGCCAACAAATCCATGTTGAAATTTCCTAGTAGTTGAAATTGGAAGGGGAAAATTGAAAATTTCAGAAGTTTTGGGTGTAGTTGATTTTGACAATGTCTTTTCTTTCTAGAAACAAAATCAAACCTATTTATGTTCCCACGTGTGGGAAGAATTGAATTTAGAAATTAGAATTCCAATGTCATATGTTATCCAAGTCTCCAAGAACTCTTCAAAGTTTAAAAAGATAAGACAAACTCCATGGTCCATGTTGCTCTTTTATTGAATATTATGAATTCAGCTTTTTCTTATGATAAATTTGACATGTCATATTACACGATGTCGAGCAATATAATAGATGCGATTTAATTAATTTTTAAAAATGAGGTGGAGAGAAAAGATTGGATGAAGAAGTT
>CAIGRO010181451.1:0-23679 GCA_903798355.1 Fraxinus baroniana
AAGTTGATATGTGATAATGTTTTGAATATTTCATCTATTTGACTCCCTTCTTCATCCAATTGACCTCTAATACTCTCGAATCGTCATCACAAGGTTAGAAACAAGTTTAGAATATTTGCACTTTAATCTATGAACTATCACTTTCTTCCATTTTTGTCCATTTTCACTTGTTTCTCCTTATTTTCATTACATTCATCACTTTGTCACGTGAAACGTAAATTACATAGAATTAAGCTATATTCCAACATATTAATCAACAATTTTTCATGTTTTGACAATATTATAAGTGTGTAAAAACGTATTTATCAATAAGTGAAATATTTTTAATGATTCACATACCTTGAAGAAGAAAGGTAGGAGATCACTTATGTGAGTGGGAAGTGGGCCACTTCTACAAGAATTTGAGGCTTAATTCTCCGAAAGCACTTATGAAATCAAGAGTTGTTCAGGGCAAAAATGGACATAACCATGAGAACCGAAATGATTAGATGAGTTATGGTGTTGGTACAATTGCCTGAATTTACATGAACGACTGGATGGTTCAAGACATCACGTTTACCAACTAGCCTAGTAAATTCGATTGTATTCAACTAAGGAATGTTCAAAGCCACAAGCCACATATCCTGATGCTATGACTTATCGCACGAACTCCGTTGTTAGAGTCTGCACTCATTTACATTTATTGTTCATATCGCAGAATTTCCATTCATGTGGGGGGTTGTTGAAAATTTGTTTTGAAAGATTGAAATTTGGTTAAGTGATAAAACTAAAACTTGGAAATGTGACTTTCGTGTCGACTTCAGCCAAATATTCGAACTTGATCCGATGGTCAAATTACAAAAGTAAATAGACCAACTTGTTCTACTCGTCGAGTAGATCGTCGTGGTATATTTGAAATCTCAAAATCAATTCCGGATGAATGAGAAATTGAGGTCCAAAGTTGGAAAGAAAATAGAGGAAGATGTCTGAAAATTTGACTAAGGTTGTTGCTAGCTTATGGTTGGACAATCGCTCGAGCGACGTGCTAGCAATAAGCTAGCGAAAAAGTCTCTATTTTTATCACTCGAGCGAGGAGATGGCGACAGGCTAGCAACAAGTGAATAGTATGACCTTTGAGAAGAGTTGTTAAGCCCGGGGTGTGACATTTCATTCACAACCCATCATCCTCTACATATAGGACCCTAGGGACGTCCCAATTTTCACACCAATGATATACAATCATATAGCATTCATTTCTCTCTTCTTTCTCAACCAAATTCTTGCATTCTTGTTGCATAAATTCTGATTTTTTTCACGCATTCTGGAGTTCATAAACCAAGTTTTGGTTCGCCGTTTCTTGTGTGTTGTAGTGCTACTCACACAAGAAGATAGTCGTTGTGTCTTGGGAGTTGATTGCCATAAACTGTAGGCACTGTTGCGGGGCAAATTCGACTTAAGGACAAAGAGTTCAACACTTGCCTCGACTTTGATATTATTGCTGTTATACTGCACTTTTTTGGAGGATTTATTTGGAGTATATTTCCTACCGTTACTCTGTCAAAACTTCTACAGAATTTTAAAGGTAATTTGAAACATTTCGCGGCGTTATTTGTCACTCCATACATGAATCTTTTTTCCTACAGTAGCTATGGTCATGTGATGGGGTGGGGACATAGGGTAAAGGAGAAGAAAATGATGATACATGGGTGAAGTGGAAAAGAAAAATATTACTTTTTTTCTATTCATTTAACGTTTGACTGTTTGAGTTAATTTTAATTTATTTTTGTTTATATTTTTTTCTTTTTTCGCCTTTTAATTTCTTTTAATTTAAAAAGGATGGAAATGTCATTTTACAAGATCTTAACGGAAAAAATAGGATGGAAATAGTCATGAAAGATCACTTGTGCGAATTAATGAAATTTGGGAAGGAGGAGGGATATAAACTAAATTGCTACAAAATGGAAAAGTCGGAGACCCATAGTGAAATTTATCCATTTCATCAAAAGATGCCTTTTTTATGGTCAAAGTGGAGAAACTTGATGCGAGGTATGCGACGCTTCTGACCTGAGTCAATCCCCAAAGGCCAAATCCTGCAAGACGAAAAAGGGAAAGAGAATGGCAACAAATTGGAGTAGTAGTGAGTTTACTAGTAGACATCAAATTTAAATTAAAAGATGGAACGCATAAAATTATTGATTACCATGTACCAATAATAAATCGTATAGTTCCAATGAAGACTATGGAGGCCGAGGATCCAATAGGTAAATTGACAATGGTATTGGTGATGTTTCTATGTGGGTGAAAATAGTGGAATTAGTTGTAAATTGTAATACAGGGTTTTTTACTCCCCCATCCAAGATCCATTGCTTGGTGAAACACGAAACTAATAGCATTAAAGGAAGAGAACACAACCAAAGCATTTGCATAAGCATTGTTATTACTAGTGGCATGATTCGATGTCAATAGAGATAATGTATAGGCATTTGTTGTAATTGATTGGCAGAAAGTCCATATGTACTATTCAACGAGTTATTCTATTGATATTGACTCCATGTGTGGATTGTGAAGACTCCGTTGCATTGGCAATATGAAAAGAACGAGAACCATGTTGTTGTCGAGATTGATTGTGTTGATTCCATTTAGCTAACGAGTTGGAAGTCCAAGTGCTATTTTTGAATCTACACATCTTCCCTTCTGTAACAATATTTGCATAGAGCTCGACAATTTTCAACTATATACAATGGTCACGATATTTAGATTGTTGAAGAAATTGTTATGGTGGCTCTGAATTGTGATTGCAATGGGAAAGTTATAAGTTGCTTCCGATGTTTTTTGTCACTGTGTTTCATCTCAATGAGCCTGATGAATATTTAGCAATAGCGACATCACGAGAATATTGGTAAGAATGCTACTGTGGATATCATTGAGGCCCACGAGAAACTACATCATTCAATCTTCTATATGGTTTCTGTGTTCATTAATATTGTTACAAGGAATCTTCGATATCTCTAACTTGTTCCAAAGAGCCTTGAACTTTGTGAAATAGGATGATACTATCATGATACATTGAGAGGGAAGGCTAATGACTTTTGAATTTGATAAATTGCAGTGCATTCTTCTGTTAAAAAAATTGATCGTTACGGTTTTTCCACACTTGATGAGTTGTTTTAGCATAAACGAGTCCTTTAGCCAGGTTGGGTTCTACTGAATGTGTGAGTCATGATAAGATCATACTATTACATCAAATGCTATTGGTTGCTCTAATAGCATGTATCATGGGTTTACTCCATGAATTGTAGTTGGCACCGTTCAACTTCATCGAAATCAACACGTGTCTTGGGATGATCCGAGTTATGAACAAAATACGGAGATGATGCATTGATACTCGAGTTATTGTTGTTGTTGTTTGCATGTTTTGAATGAGATGGCAATAATGATGCTTAAAACTATGTTTATGGAGTTTATTTTTCTCATGTCATAACGATGGTGCTTTGTTGAAGAAGAATCGAATCCTGAGACAATAGCTTTGATAGCATATTACATTTTACAGAGGAAGTTGATAAAAAAGAATGTAATTTACATCAAACGACTACATACATAAAAAAAAGAAAGTGAAAACTTTCCCAACTTCTAACCTAGGATTAAGTGATCCTCCATTGAAGAATATTAATTAAAGTTAGCAACACATGATGGGAAAATAAATATTTACAAGTATCGTTTCATCTTCATTTTTTTTCAAAGTATATTTTTCGCTCTTTTCTTTTCAATCATACATTCTTAAATAAAATAATATTACTCATAAATTTAAATTTTTCTTATTTTTTAATCAAATATTATCTATCAATATACTATTTCAAAATTCATTTTATAAAAATAAATAAAAATAATAAATAAGAAAGAGGCTCAACCATGCCCAAAATATTGAAAGAATTGATACAATACTCAAAACCAAGGTTCTAAATCAGCACCGTCACCCTCTTCCAAATCCAAAATCAAATTGATTTCCCAATCCCAACTCACCACTGCTTCTCCACCGTGCATCACCAACACCGTCGCATCCACCTCCACTTTGTGCGCCGCCACATCTATTGGAGTCGTCCATTAATATTTTGCGAAGTTTCATCTCGTCTGGTATCCAGTCAAACGCCCTGCCGAGTGCAACTCTACCACCGTCTCCATCACCAAGTTTCAGTTTTTCTGCTTTTACATACATGAGATGGTCTACTAATATTCCATTTCAGATAACTCATCCTTTCCTCAAAGCCAGAACTGAGATCGACCCAGGAAGATTTTTCTGTTCCAAACAAATGTGAGTTAGCCTCCATTCTCTTGAAATATTGCAAAATTTATCTTATTTTACTCCTTCAGGAAGATAGTGAACTAGGTGCAATTTGTGCATTTTTAAAGTGCATATATATTCTATGCATTTTAAATTATTTTTTTATGGCTGTTAATGTATTTCGTTAGTTGGTTTTCTCTTCTGTGCTTTGTATAACACGAGATGAAAGTTACACTTTAGATGTAAATTTAGCGAGAAAATTAGGAATAAACAATTTTTGCTCCTAAAAACTATAACCAGATTTGTTTTAATTATCGGATTTTGGGCGTCGAGTACTGGGCTTTTGAAGTCTTCAAATAAGAAAGAAAAAGTTAACAACTCGAAGGGATGGGCGTGATTTTGAAGAAAACCAAATGCTGACAATGGAATGTTAATTGACATTGTATGAGACCTGACATGTACTTGGTTATATCTTGGCTCTGTTAGGATTGTTTTCTATAATTTTAGGACGTGTTTTGGGTTTGGAATGTTGTTAGTTAGATTTTAAGTACGTGGGGTTGTTTTAGTAACAATTAATGACTTTTCCTTTGCTGTTAAACATGCACAGGACACTTGTATGTAGAACTTAATTGTTCTCCAAACATGTCTAGTGCTTTTCGAAATAAAAAGTGACTAAGCTTCTTGTAGAAAATAGTTTCTATATGAAACAAAATGTTAGAAGTACAATTTATATTGTTATAGATTATGATAATCAAATTTAATCTTCAGGCAAATTAGTTCACGAAGAAATTTGATCATACTGTACATGTTTGGTTGCTACTTATAGTTTCTTATAAGCACCAGTTTTGATAAGCATATCTCTACATACTTCTCAAAACTGGTGCTAGCACCTTTTAATTTCCTGCCAAATACGCTTTTTGACTTTCCTATCAATTGAGATCTCATAAATATATAAAAATTTGCGTTTATTCATTGATTTGTGTTTTCCTGGCTGCTTATGTATGATTTAGAAACCTTGTTCTCTATTTTGGAGTCACTTTAGTTTCACAATTAACAGTTTGTGTTTTATATTTGCAGTTTGGTCAGATGAACTGGATCAAGGGGTTGTGTTATTTGACAAAACAATCCAGATGCATCACTTCACATTATTCTAGGGTGAAAAAGAATCAGAATGGGTTTTTGTATGATCAAAGCAAGCTGTCCTCTTGGCGATCACAAATTGGCTACAGTTTGGAAAGCAACATGTCATGGAAAGCAAAGTTTCCTTGTTGTTTTCTGGAAAATGTCTTGGGGCCTAAAAGATATGCAATGTCTATATGTCGTCCATATGTGCAGAGCGTGCAGAACAACCCAGATTTGAGCAGAGATTTTCTTGTACAATTCTGGGTTGAGGATAGAAAGAAGAGAAAGTTCATTGGTAAAAGAAGACGTAAAGTTTTTAAATCTGCAGATCATGGTGAAGGAGTATCTGGAGGTCAAGCTGCCTTTCGACTTCCATTTGAAAGATTGTTTTCGGATGCGTCTATCTCAGATGAAAAGTCTTATGACCAGTCAAAGCCAGACTTGAAGCAGCCACCTACCAGCCAGTTTGTCACAGGCATACTGGAACCCATGTCTTCAGAAGAGGTAAAATCTTTGTTCTCTTGCTTGCTTAATAGTTATCTACTTGTTTTTTGAAATAAATTATTTTTGCTATTGTACTATAAACTAATTTATTTTAATTCGTGCAATGATATTCATACCATTCTCTATTTTAGCTTATATTTTCAATTCACTTCCCATGCATTGTTTTCTTCTTAAAATTTTGTTTTGTGAATAAAGATTCGTGAGTATGAGAAGGGAGGTAATTTTTCTTATCTAAGTTTTGGGACAATATCCATTGTTTCCCCTTAAAGACTTAAAGCATCAGATTTTGGTTTGCTAGTTGAAGGAGAATGACTATTATCTATCACTTTCATAAGCCATGAACAAAATCCCCGTGAAATTAGTCGAGGTGAGTGCAAGCTGGCCAGACATTCACGATTATCAAAAAAAAAAAAAAGAAGCCATGAACAAAATAAGCTCGAGATATATAATGATTAGATGCTTAGCGACTATTCCTTCCGACATGCTGCAGAATCAAATTCAAGTTACGTTGGTTGCATTCTCTTCAAATATGTGGAATTTTTTAGTTGTATTTTTTGAGTTGGACGCCTACTCCACTGCGACATAGACTTGAGAGAAACTTTGGCAAGTTACTGGCGCCTTCTTCATGTCTCATCCATATTGGTTAAACATATTTACCGTCTTTATTCTAATACTCTACATTATCAAACTGACGGTATAAGCTTCTCTCTCATTTAGTGTTTGTGCCGTATCTCTAGAAGTCAGTTTTCCATTTTAGCCAGTAGTAATGATAGTGAGGTTAGAAAGTAAATTTTTTCCTAGTCATATTAATATTTTGATTGAATTAAGCTTGTCTTCTTTTCTTCTTTTTATTATCGTTGAGACAGAAGGTAAGATGTAAACATTGGATTGCATTAAAATATTTAAAAAACTACTAAGGATTAATTACATAAATTAGGATGATCAGAGAAAAAAGACAATACCCAGATATTATTGCAGGATTAAATGGTAATTACTGTTAATTGCTCTATATAACATTGTTTCTTACTGCTATTTATAATAGCAGTGGCCATACTGTCCTTACTGGCCCAAATTCATGGTTGCTTATAAGCATGTTGATGGTTGATTCATGGGAAAAAATGTTTTAAGGAAAATTGTAACTCCTTCACTTCTATGAAATCAGGCTTATCAAAGCGACAAGTTTCTGAAATTTCTTTGAAATGAAAATTGATCTTGTTCCTACAGGCACATGTTCAATAATCTTCTTGTTGAGTTCTTTTCCGCTGCCTTGTTCTAGGATCACGCTTTTACCTTTCTGATAGAACTTGATGTGTAATAAGTCATAGCACAAGTCAAATACATATGCTTTTTGTCATAGCATGAGATTTTGTCATTCTAACTTGAAAGACTAATGTCAGTTGTGATTGAAGGTGAAAACATAAGCATGTAACTATGCAAAGATGGTTACTCTTTTCAATTGTTTTTATTTTTTTCAGTCTAAGGTTGCGCCTCTTCTTGCAAGAGCCAATTTGCTGATTACTAGGGATATAGAATGGGCCAATCTTGTTCTTGGTTTTGAGCAGGTAAATATTCTTTACAAATCCTGCTCCTCGCAATGCAATTATGTTTACGTAAATTTTAGTTGTCGACTAATGTTTTTAAACTTAAGATAATTTTTACTATTGCTACTTTTTATTGCCAAGTTTGATATCTTATGTTTTAAGAAATTTACTTTTTTATCCCAACATCGTTGAAAAAGTGCTTCTAAAAATTAAACTTGTCTTTTTTGTGTCACTCACCTAAAACAGCTTGTAGTAATTTTAGTTCATTATCAGATAATATCAATATCAATGATGTCATGTCAAGCTTTCTTGAAGATCTTCTACATTAACTTACTCAACAGGTTTGTTCTTTTAATGCTCCCAAACCAATAGAGGAAATCAAGCATGTTTACTGCGACAATCAATAATAGTAAAGCTTATGAAGGCAATTTCGAGCATATTATTGTACATTAAACCTGTCCTGTTCCATAATCGGCTATTTCCTAGTCATAGGAACCTGCTATTCCGTTTACTACTAAACAAAAAAGAATGAATCTTTGAACTAATTAAAACTTAAATTTTGACAAGCATTGCAATTAATTGACTTTAAATTTCTAAAGCGTTACCTTTCAAGATCTGCTGAGTCTAGGGAATGTTAACTACAGGTGAATACAAAATTTTATTTTTGATGGAATTTAGCCCTTGTTTCTGCCCCATTTTTTGGGAATAATGTGTTTTGGAATAGTGATATTTTTTGGAGAATGTGTGGACGGGTAAAATTATTTTATGGAAGAATGTATGGTTGAAAATGTGTTTTGGAAAAAATAAGGCTCAGACAGGAGCTTAATATTAAGATGTGCAATCTACCTCAATATACTAGAAAATACTAATGCAGTCATGTATCTGAAACTGTATACTTTTGAAGCAATTGGGTGAACCCAATGATTTGGACCTACAATTAGCTAAACCAACAAATATAATGAAATTCACATCTGAGAGTTATATAACTTTTTCTTTCAGTTTTCCTCTTGAAAAGTTCGTTTTTCTTCTTTCTTGTCTCTTTTCTCCTCTCGCTTTTCGTTTCTTGCCCCAACCCTTTTCTATTCTTCTCACTTCATCTGCTTCGTCCTTTAACTTTTTTACAGATAGGCTATTTCTTCATCTCTTATCAATTTTCTTTCTTTCTCATTCTTCTCCTTTTATTTTTGCTCTCCAAGTCGGACTCAGCTACACCCTCGAGATTCAAGATATGATGCTTCCTGGTGGCCTTTGGCCTCTAGGGTGATTTGGGACCCGAAATTAATTTTGTGGGGATCATATTCCTCTTAGACTTTGACTGACTGCCAGGCGTGTCTGCTGGGCAGTCATGCACATCTTACCCTTGAGGTCATCTTTCTTATTGAATCACTGCTCCAACATCACATCCGAAAGCCTGTCATAGTACTGTCATCATTCCTTGTTGTAAAAACTGGATACGGTCGATTGTGCTTATCCAACTATTAACTCAAAAAAGTTTATTGATTATTTTTTGACTCTGAGGAATTCTAATTTATTGGTTGACTCATGGATATATTTGAATATGCCCATTTTTATGTGGCTATGCTTGGTATGCTAGCACTGTTGGTTTTTGTGTAAAAATGGTGGTACCCATACCAGTGATTGTAATGGGATTAACGTGAGTTTGTAATGTGGTGGATGATGTATGTGGGTTGCTGAGGAGAGATGCTGCAAGGTTGGAAGAGGTTGTGGTGGTGGTTCTTGGGGGATGTGATGGGGAGAGGGGGTGGGGCTGGTGGTGATCACTAGGCTGTAGCTGGTTATTGATGGATTAGGTAAAAGACAATCTTGTTTGTGACTCCTGTTGATTATATAGGTAGCCTATGGAATGGAAGATGGATACTAATATTGGGTAGAGTGTTTCCCTAGGATCTAGTTGCATTAGATATTCCCGTGGATGTATGAATAAACTGATCTGAGTAATGAAAAATGATTTATAGATCCAACCCAAGTTTATTGGGAACCAAGGCTTAGTTTATAGTTAAAATGGAAGATACTATTGCTTTTCCTTTCCCCATGAAATGGACTTTGTGACACTATGTTATAGCAACTCTTAACATCATTTTCGTTACGCGTTGAGGAGTCTATTTTTTAGTGGATTTGGATTCCATTATTTAGCCAGTTCCGTGTTTCTAGAACATTTTCCCTTGTGTTTAGCTTATTGCTTTGTTTGTAACTGTGTCATGCCTCATGAGAAGTAACCTCACCTCTTGGAATTACAGGAAAACAGATATGCAGTCGTAGATGTCTGCTACCCACAATCAGTATGTAGTTTTTCTACTTTGTTATATTCTTCATGGAGTTCTGCCATCAGTTATTTAAGTAGAGGTTCATTTACTTTCAACACTATCTTTCTAGCCTGTAGGTTTCATTCGTGAGCAGAGCAATTTTCTCGCGAGACAGGTACATGATACTCCTTCCTGGACCTTCTTCCTTGTACTTTCTTTGTTTATATTTCCTAATTTGATGCTATTCTTCTGGGAGGGGTGATTGTACTAAGTATCTGATTATTTGCATGGCTTTGAAAAAATATGATACAGGCCAATAATTTTCATCGCTGTAGTATCAAGTTTGCTGATAGACTTGCAAATATACATAGCATGACTCAGATTTAGTAAAAATAATCTGACAACAAATGTAAGCAAGCATGACTGTTGTTGGTATTTGTTTAACTCCTCTAATATGAATTCTCACAGTTTTAACTCTTCTTCATAATCACTCCCTTTTAAAAGGCATACCTTGATTTTAATAGGATTTACTATTTGCGCTGGAGTTGAACATTGGGATTCTTCAAAACAACTGAGAGCTAAAATGGGTTCAAAAGTAACTCCTTTTTTTTTTTTTTTTATTTTTTTTTTTTCTTTTTTTGGTTATTCTACACACTTGGAAAAAGTTAAAATAATTGCCTCCCAGATGGGGCATTATATTGTTTTGATATAAAATTAGAAGTTTTCATTTTAGGGAAGTGTTTTCTTTTTAGATAATATGGAATATAAAGGAAGATATTTATTTTAAAATATAGGGAGTACTAGTAAGTTGTCCTGTTAGCAGTATTACTTTTGGCATGCTGGTGGCAGTGGAGCTGCACTTCAGTTGCGTTAGTGGGTAGTATTCAGGGATCTCTACAACATATAAATAAAAAATACAATTACCCATTTATGCATTGCTGGCAGCAAAAATGTGTCTGAGATGCTACATTATAAATGAAGTTTTCTTTCTTTCTGTTGAGCAAATTTAACTACAGTTTTACCATATTTTTGTGTTGTATTGTCTTGACCAAAATCTTGAATAGAGAAGAAAAATAATTCTAGAATATTTGTTAGATAAATTAAAGACTTGAATGACCTCAAAATAATTTATAAATTTTAAGCAACCGCTAGTATTTAAGTTGTGGTGATTCCATGACTTCTTATTTTACCTTATTTTAGTCCTTTCTCTGAATTAACTCGGTCAATAGCTGTTACCATCTAATAGATGTGGTGCTTTGCTGTTATTGGATTGATTTATTAATTTAGATTTGACCGTGATGCTTACTTTGCAGTTACTTCGTCTACGTCGTCCTTTTGTGGCCTACATAACAGATGGTTTAGGTAAAGAGCTATTTAGAGTGAGTACCTCAAAGGTTTTACGTGCTTTTCTTTCAACGATCTACTTTTGTATTGCTGCCGCAGCTGGTTTACTTGTTTGCACTACTTACATTAGGTTCGGAGGCCCTTTTGGTGGATCACTAGCTCAATTTATGCAGAGATAAATGGAAAAGTATGATGCACTAGATATTTGTAGTAGTGAGCATATATTTAACATATACCGCATTGCTTTTCTCAACTTTTGGAAAGATGCCACAAAGCTTGTCTCATAGTTCTAAATGTTTTCTGTTAGGATATTGGTGTCGTTCATCGAAGATGGCATCTCTGGAGGAGAAATTATGATTTGTACTTGGGGTAATATATTCTAGGAAGCATTTCTACTATGTGTCTTTAAGCTTTCTATTTTTATTTTTAATGTCAGTGTATTCTATGCTGGTATATCATACTTCTAGCTAAAACTGCTTGAGTCATAGAATTTTGGCAAGGAAAAAACAACTTGATTGTCTGTGGACGCTCTAATTCGACCGATCCTGACTTGGCAAGAATCATTCTTGGATTCAACAAGATATGCAGCTATACATTTTTTTTCATTACTATTGTTCAATTTGTTGATTAAAAAATGCTCGGTAATGTAGAGAAATTATCCCAAGACTTTCGCATGACACACAAAATAGCCTTGGAATGCATAACAATCTGGCCTTGTTCCCCATAAATTGATGTTGGATACACGAATTACATTATTGCCTTTCTGATTCTATCTATAACTTCCTATTCTATAGAGAGCTATCTCCGCTGAGAAGTCCTCATGCTTTTAAATTGTTCTGCCTCTCTTTATTCAGACATGTATTATGAGGACTGCCACTTTTGTCAACAAGAGTTCCATTAGATATATGCAAAACATGTCTTATTCATCTAAATTGTTATTTCTTTTATTTATCCTCAAGTGGTTTCATCTATACTTGTAAGTGTGCTCTTTATTTCTAATTTGTGCTTTACAACATAGCTATTCGGGCTAATTTTCTAAATTTAAATTAGGATGAAGGAATTGATTATTAGCACAAGTAATTTTTTTTTTTTTTTGGATAACCATGGATGTCCGGGCCAGCTTGTGTGCACTTCGACTAATCCTACGAGACCCTGAAATTTACAGTTGGGTACTCATCTCAGTGGCCCTGAGGGGACTCGAACTGGTGACCATTGGGGAGTAAACCCAAGGCCTGACCAATTGAGCTACCCCTCAGGGTTCACAAGTAATTTCCTTTAGGCAAAGCAGATGAAGATTGAATAATTGCAATCTACATCTTATTCTTTTGCACAACATACTGAAAGTAGGAAGAAAATTTTGTAAGACTTATGCTGCCCGCTTTTCCTCCCGGCACAGACTTTTGAAACTAATGTTTGGTGCAATTTCTACCATTTTACCCATTTCCTTCAGCAATCAAACTTAGTCTCTTTCCGGTGGTATTATGAAAGATCAAGGAATAAGAGAGCAAAAATTTCCCCCGGTATGCCTATAGTTGCCTTCGAGATCTTATATTAAAGCTATTGAATGTGGATTCATATTTTGGGGCTTTACTTATGTCGTTTTGATTCCTTTTTTTGATTCAACTGATGTCATTAACATGAAACTTAGTTTTATGAACCCTGAGGGGTAGCTCAATTGGTCAGGCCTTGGGTTTGCTCCCCAATGGTCACCAGTTCGAGTCCCCTCAGGGTCACTGAGGTGATTACCCGGCTGTAAACTTCAGGACCCTATGGAATTAGTCGAGGTGCACGCAANTTTGTTTAGGAATAAGCAATTTGCAGCGGTAGAGAATCCTGGCTTTTGGAACTGGACATTTACTTTGAAGGACATTGAAGGGAATGTATTGGCAGAAATAGATCGTGATTGGAGGGGTTTCGGATTTGAGGTTGGTTCTTCTATTGTTGTTTGTTAAGTGATATTGAGGCTCAAATTGGTTTTTTGAGTCATAAATGCAATTACCTGATAATACACAAGCTCCCTTTTCTCTTCTTGAAAGCAAAAGTAAAATTTATTTTAGTTCTTGTGGTAAGTTAGTAGAATAATTTATTTTTGATTATAAAATGACAAAAAATCTCAATTTCTAGTGACTTTTTTATGCTTCTTTATTAACCAATGTTGCTTGAGAAGTGATAGGATCTACATTAGTGATATGCTCATGTAGTGTTGACTACAAATGATATTTGCTAAAGATGATAGCTAAACATGTGATGTAGCCACATGTTATGAGATCTCGATACAATAATCGATGGCTCACCACTTCCAACATTATGTCTCTTTAATTTTGGTAGTTTAGAAAGTTATGTTGTACTTCACTTGTTTATATTGTCCTTTGAACTTCTTGAAAATATGTTTAAATATTGAAGTCCGTCATTTTAATCCGTAGTGGTTTATTGGATAAAATTATAGAAGTTGAATATTTTCATTTCTTTTCGATCCACAATATTGGCATTCTCCAAAATCAACGATTTTGTTGATCATTTCTCGGCATTCATATGCAAATCAACGAGTCTTGATCGTTAGTTCCTTGATATTCGATATGAATCAACGGCTATGATCATGTTCTTGGTACGGCACACGCTACCACCTACATCAATTGGTATCAGAGATCTGCTACATGCTACAGTTCGTAAAGCCCGATGGAAGTTGTATCACATGACTTTAACATTTTCACCTGTTTCCATCCAATGAAGTAGATGGGCTTTGATTCGGAAGATGATTACGATGGTCCCCCGATTTCAATGAAGAGATTAGATCTTTGGATTTAGGTGTTGACAGTTTTGACTGTCCTCCAGTCTTTGATGAAGAGGTTGAAATTTTTTCGATCTGGAGAATGATTGTTTTAACGCGCAAATTTTCCATAACTCTCGTGAAAGCTTTAAACCTATTGTTGATGATTTAAATAATACTTGATGGTGGAGAACGTGAAGGCAATTGGAATTTCTATAAAGGGACAACCAGCAAAGGTACTACAGATGAATCTGTCTCGAAAGTGGAGTCATAAGATTAAATCTTGTGAAACTCTGATTTAAGTGGGGTCAAAATCCTATAGACACAATTATAGGTTAAAAGGTTTCCAGTGATATTAATGCCCATCTATCGTGCATCACCGACCTTAATATCTATACGGGTGATCACCTCTCTTTCTGATAGGATGAGCATTAATATGAATGTGACTGGACATAGTTTGTATTCCTATGCCAATGGCAATTATCTTGGTTCTCAGTGAGCATCATATGGGTTTTCAATTATGTACCTGAGAAGTTGGTTGGACTGTTTGAGACTATTGATAGGGAAGGAGATGATAGTACCATAAATGACATGCAATTGCACAAGTGGTCTAACAAGTTTGGATTTCATGGCTTGGCAAGCAAATACTGCATTGTAGATTCAACTCTTGCTCCCAGGTGGAATTCGCAAATTACTGACAACAGTATGGATACATTCCAAATTATATTGCAGAATTATGATGTTAATGAATTGGTGCTTTTTAAGGAGATTGGAGGAACTCGTATCTATGGAAAATGAAGATAAGAATAAAGATTAAAGATATGTGTAGATACATTTTTAAAGTAGAGTTTGATTCGAATTATGTTTGTGTAGATTAAATTAGTTTGATTTTAATTGTTTGATAATGTTCTAGTTTATCAGCGGTTCTTTTGATTTTAACTACTTTTGCTTGAATAAACGGACTTATGCGTTAAAATAGTTAGACTTCAATATTGAATGAATTGATATTTTTTCCTTCTAAATTCTCGTTGCTCTTTCTTTGTTCTTCTCTCTCTTCCTCTTTTTTTCCTGAGTCTTGTTCTTTTTTCGATAGTGTTCTACATCACATATACTCGTTAATGCAGAGTTTTGAATTCTGGAGCAAGTAAATGTATAGGCCTTGGCATTTTGGCTGCCAACTTGCTCAAACGGACTTACTCAAACTGATTGGGGTCAATTGGGTGTGGTAGTTTTAGGGGTAAATTAGGTGGACAGATTTAGGTTTCAGGTTCACCATCAACTCGATGTTACCCAAATTGAATCGACCTGCAATGAGCAAACTTGATCTTTGCTAAGCATACTCGATTTGTGCATAGCAAACTCGAGATTGTCCCAACAAATACAAGGTTTTCCCGACAATCTCGAGTTAGCTATGAAAATTTCGAGTTTGTTGGGCAAACCTCGAATTTGTTGGGAATTTTTTTCAGTTTGCTATGGAAATCTTAAAGTTTTATGGCAAACCTCAAATTTGTTGGGCAAATCTCGAGTTTATTGGGCAAACTTTGAATTTGTTTGTCAAATCTCAAGTTTGCTACACAATAGTTGAGTATGTTGGACAAATATAGAGGGTGTGTTTGAGCCATCTTATTTTAGAAGAATATATTCTGAAATAGTAGATTGAGGGAGAATGTGTGGTTGAAAAAGAAAGAAAAGTTATTGATGTGATGTAAAATATTATTTTATTGAAAAATGTGTGGTTAAAAATGAGTACAAGAATGAAAATGAAAATTTTAATGATTGATGGAGAATGTGTGGTTGAAAAAGAAGGAAATATTATTGATGCGATGGAAGATATTTTTTTATTGAAAAATGTGTGGTTGAAAATGAGTAGAAGAATGAAAATGAAAATTTTAATGTGGTTCAACATGGGCAGAGATTGCTTGACAACCTAACTTCAAACATGCATAATTTTGGATCTATAATTTCGAATTGCACTCCACTTCCATGTTGAATTTTAAATTTAATTATCTTTCCAATGTTATTTGTTGAAACCAACCGGTCGATTCGATTCCGACAGAAGGATTGGGTCGTTTTTGTTTGAAATTTAACCAACCGACTTGGTTGATTTTGGGCCCAAAACTGGCCCAACCAACTGATGCTTACCCTAGCTGTGAAGTTGACAACAAGGGTCTTGTGGCTCGAAAACGATGGCTGGTATTCAAGATTCGAGTACGAATTTCCTCTTGCCCGGGGAGGATGATGTATCCACAGGTTACGAGATCTCGCTACAAAAACCAATGGCTCAAGATTATTTCTCTCTTTAATTTTAATAGTTTAGAAAGTTGTGTTGTATTTAATTTAGTTGACCTTGTCCTTTATACTTCTTGAAAATATATTTAAATATTAAGTCCGTAATTGTAAATGATAGTGATTTATTTAATAAAAATTATTGAAGTTGGATATTTTCAATCCTTTTATATCCAAAATATCTGTATTCTTCGGAATAAACGATTTTATTGGTCAACTTGGCATTTGTGTGCAAATCAATAAGTTTTATTGTCGATCTTGATATTCTACGTGAATCAACGGGTTTGATCGTGTTCTTCGTTCGACATACGCATCCGCCTAAATCATACGTCTTCGGTTTCTCAAAAAGGAAAAATACTGGTGAAGACTTCAATTTTTATTTATTTATTTCATATGATGCAGATTTTCACTGATGCTGGACAATATGTGATTCGATTTGGGAGTGCCGATTCTAACCTTGGTCCTGTTACAGGGGTAGATGATTACATAAATCACACTGATTCCTTCTATGTTCCATGTTGGTGAATTGTTTCTGAACAATGGCTTCCTAATTTGTAGATTGAAGAATTGAATGTTACTCGTCCATTGACACTTTCAGAGAGAGCAGTTACTGTAGCACTTGCTGTTTCGCTGGATAACGACTATTTCTCCAGACATGGAGGCTGGTAAGCTAATTAAAATGTTGTTTTATGTCACGCTAAGTTTACTGATTATAAATGAAAATCTTAGGACATTTTTAGGATGCACACAGGACTGCCCGGGACAATGAACAAGATTTTGACTTTTTGCCTTTTTGATCCTATTTAGTTCCTTCCAATCCTACATACCAAACATGCCATTACTCTTTAACTCTAGACCTGGAAAGTACTTGATTCGTTTAAAGAAAATGAAACACTGCGATTTATGATTAGATTATTCACACCTGGAATTTGTCCTGATTTGAGATACTCTGAGGCTTAGACCAATGTACCTGGGATTCCGTTTCATTCATTATATTCATCCCTATATATCTTACTACTTGCATTCTATAAAATGGGAAACTTAAGTCTGGCTGATTCCTTTTTGATATTTTCCCTTTGTATTAATGAAAAACAAAATCTAGACTCAAAAGGTGTTTGGTAAAACTTTTCTTTTTCATTTTCAAAAATAATATTCAAAATTTTGGAAGTATGGGTGATTCCTTTTTGATATTTTCCCTTTGTATTAATGAAAAACAAAATCTAGACTCAAAAGGTGTTTGGTAAAACTTTTTTTCTTTTTCATTTTCAAAAATAATATCCAAAATTTTGAAAGTAGAAATATTCTGCTTATAAGTTTCTTCGGGCTGCTAGCCAAAGTGTTGATTGGCAGTAGACTTGTGAAAACTTTTCTTCACATTGGATAGGAAAGGAATTGTCCACAAAAAACTTTTATAACCACGTTCTTGCATTTAAAGTCTCTACATTCGGATTGGGCTTCTAATTTCTCTACAGCTTTACATATTTTTAATCCTTGAATAGCTCTTAGTCATCTATTCTTATTTTAAGTCATATTTGCTGCCCCTATTGCCTGAGATGGCAGTTTGTGCTGGCTAGCCGGGGAACAAATTTTTATTTTTTTTAAGAAAATAATTGTCTTTTCAATCAAACTTGGACGTTCTAACTGCGACTTCAATGAACTGGTCGCCGGGGACCAGTGTACTACAAAAGTAAATGGTTGAGAGGACATAAATTCCAAAAAAGGTCAGGACCTGTTTGCAGCCTGCTGCAATTCTTCCCAATTTTTTATTAGGATTTAAGGATAATGAATATGTTAGCCATCAGATGTCAATTATCCAATGAAAAGTGTTTTTCAAATGATATTTTTTTTAAAACTAGACTGCTATCGAAGTATTGTGGACTCTCAAACTTGACTGTTGACTTGGTTGCATTTTTTGAGATGTTTCTTTGTGATCTTTGAGTTTGGGCTACTAATAGAATGTTTGGCTGTGCTTAGAAGTTATTTCTAGGTAAGTTTTGTTAGAGAGAAGAACTTTGAAAATCATGTGTGACGAAATAAATAACTTGAAAAATAAGTTTGACTTAGTTTTAGGCACATCATGTTTTATTTGGTTATTTGACGTCTTGCTATACATATTTGGATTAATGAAGTTCTTGGTTGATCCGCATATTTTCATTTGATTTGTGCGCGTGCATTTGATATTAATTGAGTTGATGCATGTTACTTGCTGGGGGTAATATAATCTGCTTGCTAAATTTTGTCTCAATTCTTTTGATAGGGGATTTCCTTTTATGGTTGTTGACGATTAAGATTACAGTTAGCAGGCAAAGAGTACCATCCACTGAATATACAAAGAAAGACGATAATAAGTTCTTTTTTCTTTTTTATTTATTTTAATCTTTCGGTATTGTACATCAAGAATGTGAAAGACAATAAGGTCTGGTATCAACCGGCTACTGTAATTGAACTTGTATTTTGTAACTTGTTTCTCCTCACTGGTGACATTCATAACCTTTGTTGATGAGAATTCTGGCAAGATTTTGCAAGAGAAGTTTGCATATACTACAGTTTTGTGTTTGGGTTTTCTCTTTACAGTTGAGTTGAAATATGCAGAAAAAATGTTTCACCTATCCCTTTCGAGTAATATTTTTGATGTACTTGTATCGTCTAAAAGTTCAAGTTATTAGAAATAAGATCAACATTGTTATTTATGTCTTCAATGTGCTCGATAACGTAGTCTATTATTGAATGCATATGGACCATTTATTCAACTGCTATTCGACCTTCATCCATTGAGCACCATTTACTGCTAACTTGAATAGTTATGAGATGTTTGTAAGACCATAAGATCATGTTTGGCCTCCATTTTTTCAAAAGCTCATTTTCTTAAAATTTATTTTCAATCACGTTCTTTCATAAACTAATTTTTTCTTATTTTTAATTACACATTATTAAAAAAAGATTAATATTTCGAAACACATTTTTTCTCCAAAAATGGGGGATCAAACTGGACACAGTCCATTAATTATCCTTAATCAGAACCATTGCGGCAACTTTGACTACTAAAATATTAAAGGGTGTTTCAGGGGGGAATTGGATAGTATCGAACATAAAAGAAAAAAAAATGGTTATCTTCTTGCTTATTATAATTTATTTAGTCTTATATATATTGCGAACATATGCTCAATGTGATTAAACAAATATGAATTACAATAAATTTTGAAAAATAAACGTTCAATAAATTAATAATCTCATTTAAATAATAGAAATTTTCAATCTTGGCTTGGATCACTGTACAATCTCGATAAATGCATAAGAACAATAAAATTAAGGAAATAATGTACGAGGCCTTAAGTATACACCATTTCAATTTTAAGGAAAAAAAAAAATCACCGTCGAGCATAAGAGAAAAGCTACAGAGATCTACCATATTCTAGATTACCATCGTTGGAATCTGGCTGACAATTGAGGTTAAAAATTGAAAGTTATCATCACAGTAGATCAGAAGATCGAACAAAAATAGAAACTAAAAAGAACTCGTTGGAGCAAATAACTTCGATTCTCACCACCGAAATTTGGTCAGTTGAAATCTATCGGACGATTAAGGTCACAAATTGGAACTTATCGGCATTGTATATCAGAAAAACGAACAAACATAGAATATACAAAGAACTTGTTAGAGCAAATACTTTCGATTCTCACCGTCGAGATCTTGTTAATTGAAAGCCCGTTTGATGATTGATGTCACAAATTGGAAATTGAAGGCACTGTATATCAGAATTTTCAAAGGCAATGCTAACAATTGAGGTCGGAGAAATCAATGGCTCGTGATCAATTCTCTTAAATTTGTGACATGTGATTACCTATGACCAATGAACCTTGATTTGTTACTTATGCGATATGACTAGTGACTTGACTTGTAATTTTGAACTATGACCTGTGAACTTAAATCTATGACATGTTATCGGTACACAAAGACATGTGACCTATGATATGTGTTGACATTGATTTGTGACTTGTTGACAATGATATGTGACTTATACAATATAACCGTGACTTGTGGAATGTGACATGCGAATATGATATGAGACTAGTCCGATCCATGACTTGTCGATATTTATCTGTGACCTATGCATAATGACCAATGCATACCGTCGCAAACCACCACAAACCATTACAGTGTCGTTAAGTTTGCCGTTTCGCGACCCTTAGATTGCTGTGTGCAGTTGAGAACTTAGTGGCGCTATACGCGGTAGAGGTGATCTAGCACCGAGCACAACGGTGCTTACAACAACGTGCGACGTCGACGTTGTGAGTGCTGATGAAGGAAAAATTGTAAAATAAACGTGAGCTCCGATAATCTTCCTCAACTTCACCTCTTCTTCATCCTCAACTTCAAAGACTCGCAAATGTGAAATAATTTAGGGTTTGGGTGTAGGTGGAGGTGACAGTGGGCGGAGAGGTAGTGGGGTGAGTAGATTAACTAATTTTATAATAATATTATTAATATTAATAATAGTTGAATTATCACTTAATTTATGGATAAGTAAACCTTAAAAACCTATTTTTGAAATACATTCTTTAAAAATTCGACCCAATGAAATATTAAAATAAATTTATTTAAAATCCTTTAGGGCCCATTCAAGAAGCAAAAGTTCGACCAAAAAAATGAGGCTCGACTCTAACTTTAGCGAGCCAAGCCGGCTCAATTATATATATATATATATATATAATTGCCCGTGAAGGCAATGTTTCAAAAAAAATTTATATAGCTGCTTGAAGGCAGCTTTTCAAACATTTTATTTATTTTTTTTATGAGCAGGCTCGAACGTCGAGCACGCGGGCCGAGCCGACTCGAGCAGACGCCCCAAAATGGGGCTCGAACTTTTTTTGGGTCGAACCGACGAGCTTTTTTACCATCCCTATTTAAGTCCAAGTAAATCTACTTAAAACTTCTACAAAAATGAAAAGAAATAAATGCAATTATTGAATTCAAAATAAGAAACTAAATAAACTTCATCTTCTACGGCCCATCCACCTCCACCCACAATTTCTTTTAAAAGAGTTTTTAGTGGATTTCCTATTTTACCCTTGACTTAAAATCCTTGCAGTTCACATGAGCAAATTAATAGCAAATCACATATTTTGTCACGGGGGACAATTTCTGCTAGTTTATGAAAGGTTGGGAATGTTTGATGCAATAAATCAAAGATAGAGATTATATCTGCAACTTTTTATAAAGGTTGAGGACCAATGGTGCCATTTATTCAATTTTATGGTACACATTAAGGCTATGTTTGAATCCTATTTTTTAAGAAAATAGATTTTGTAATAGTGATTTAATTTTTGGAGAATGTTATTAAAAAGCAAGAAATTTTTTAAAATTTACATGCAAAATTATTTTTATTGAAAAAATGTGTAACACCTCAAAATTCATAAATCTCGAGGTGTTACAAAAAAGTTTCATCTACTTTTATTTACTTAAAAATGCGGAACGATAAAATTCTTTAATAAACAAACTATGAGAATATCTATAAATTTAAATTTGATTATGAAATTGTGACTGTAAAAAAAATAATTTAAACATTCTTAACTAATGAATTCGATAATAATGTTTGAACAAAACAAATTACTAAATTTAGAAATAGTAAACTTAATATTTTCGTATGTCGAAATCCCTTGGCAATCCGCTGCACCATCCCGCCACGGTTACAATCGACCCGAACTAGCCTGTAAAAATTTGTAGGAGTAAGTATTTTGAAAAAAACACCAGTAAGATATTTGCAGTTTCCATACGCAATTATATAACAATAACATAAACAATTCATATCACATTTTTCTTTATGAAGTATATCAATAACCAAACGAGATACTCATTATTTCTCATTTTGGATTCCCGAAGGATTCCACATTTCATTATAAAGAACCCAAAAGTTCACATTCTATTAGGTCGAATCTGAAGGTCCACTGACAATTCATGCATAAATTATTGAATATAAAAGTATACGAAACATACCACTTGCACAAAAAGTATCTTACCTTGATTGATCAAATGAGTTTTTGAAAAAATATACTAGAAAATTTACAACTAATTTATATAAAAGCTGCCGTATAAAATTCCTTTGATGGTGAATTGTGGGATAATTGGACACTATTTATATTTGACAAATTTAGTGGTTGAGTTATTGTGCAATTGTGATGAAAAATCGTATTTATCACATTTGATAGAAGTTGAATTTCTAGTAAATAAATCAAAAGGTGACATTTGTATAAAATATCTATCACAACAAAAAGGTGATTCTAATCATAATACGTGATATTGATGACAACTTGACTTTAAATAGAATTCTTAAAAAAATAATCATCACACATCCATTCACGTGACTATCCTCATCCCAATTTACTTTGATTTAAAAATAAATAAATAAATAAATTACAATTTCTTTGAACTTCAATATCTTGATACTAACTTATCCGAATTAACTTTTTCACAAGCCTAATTTACATGATTAACGAATTAACTTTTTCTCGAGTCTTATTTACATGATTAATTACGAGCTATCCAACGAAACACATATCGATATACTTATCATTACTCCATAAAAATCCAAATATTTGACCTAAAAACAAACGAATTTAAAACATATTTCACTTTAATCCCTTAAATTTCAAAATAATAAAATATAATATATAGAACAAAAAATTTATTATTATAAAATTTTCGGGGGGTAACAAAATGTGATTGAAAATGAATTAAAAAAAAATGAATTTTTGCAGAATGAGGGTCAAACATGGTCTAATGTACTTTTTACTAGTCTCTGTTTGATTTGGATGATATTTAGATTTTTTGGTAAAAATTGATAGTGTAATTAAAAATTGTGAATTTAGTAAAATACGTAACTAAAATTAATTATTAATTTTGACTTAAATTTTAAGTTGTACCAAGGGCCTAGATTTACTAAAATCACTACTATATTAAAAGAGAGGATGGTCGAATCACTGTTCATTTGTGTACCATTCATTTCACACTAAAACTGGTTCTCCACTATTCACGATCTGGTTTGGCTACATGATTCCCTCAATATCTAGTCATCTTTGTTGACTAATTGATATATATTTTCTTTATTTTCAGCCGTCCAATTGCAGTTGATATTTTATAAATATCTTCTCCTCAAACAACCCCAGATCATTGATTTCAATCCCTCTACACCAGCTCGACAAATAATACATCACACTCATAAGTGATTATACAGTCAATTCATTTTTTTATAATTTATTTTCTCTGAGTTATTTTAATTATTTCGATTTGTATATGACATGAACAATTAAGAAGTGAAATTGTGGATGAGATAAATAAAAAATATCTAATCTCGTTAATCGATTTGTCGGATATGATCACGTTGAAAAACAAGCAAAATCATGTAGTTTCTATTGATTCCTCACTTATGTTGAACAATGGAGAAATAATCTCAAAATTTTATTGAAATTCTGTTTTTGAAGAAATTAATGAAAGACTCCAAGAGTACAGACAAATAGCATTGGCAGAAATGGCGACCAACTGCAAATTGTGTCGGACAACATATAGAGTAAGAAGAAAAAAGCTAATGAATTGAA
>CAIGRO010181452.1:0-15264 GCA_903798355.1 Fraxinus baroniana
GGAATAAGAATAATAATGGAGTTTCTATGGAACAAGCGATTGTTTTAGGCATTTAGGTTCAATTATTAACAAGAGACTAGCTGGACCCGAACTGAGTAATCGCTAGAGCACACCCCAACAAGAACTAATTGAAGAGAAAGTAATTCATAGGATTATAGGAGGATGGATGAGATTGAGAAGTGTTATAGAATCCTGTATGATAAGAAATCCCTATCAGGTAAAATAGAATTATGTACAATAGTTAGCCCCTGTTTGGGCTCCATTAAAATGTGTTTTGGGGAAAAAAAAAACATATTTTGGAATAGTGATTTTATGAAGAATATGAAATTAAAAAAGAAGGAAAAGTTTGAGTTTACTTGTAATATTATTTTATTGGAAAATGTGTGATTATAAAGAAGAGAAAAAAAAATGCATTTTAGATAAAATGGAGCCTACACAGGGGCTTATTAGACCCGTTGTTCTTTGCGGTGTTGAGTATTAGTCTATTAAAGGACAAAATGTTCAGAACTAAGCATTGAAAAATGAGGATGTTAAGATGGACGTGTAGTTATACTAAAAATGATAAGACATTGAGGATAACTTAAAGGGAAAGATAACTTAGGTAGTTGGAATATGGCCTACGTAAATGTAAAATGATTCGCGTTCATAAGAATGATATGACCTCACAGGTTATAAAAGAGAGGGAGACCAAAAATATCATTGTCTGTGCTTGCTAAAAATCTAGTGGACTTAGATATTTTAGTGCGTGTAGCAATAAACCAAATAAAGTGACAATGAAGGATTCATATAGTCAACTCTAATTTCTTTTGAGTAACACCTAGTTTGGCATCATTGTTGTTGTTGTAACCTAGGCAAGAAGGTGCAAGAAAATGCTGAAGTACCATAAAAGCCAAAGGGACTTTGTAGCACCAGTTCCAAAAACACGAGGGTGAGCAAATTTCGTAAAAATACAGGGGCGTACTGATCCAAAAATCATGGGGAAGAAAAGGAAAACGAGTTCATTTAAGATGATGCAAACCTATTATACATGATACCCAAACATGGAAATGCTAAAAGCTTCTCTTACTGACAAACTACCAGATGAAACAGAGAAAATTTCAAATTTATTGCAAGAATTATAAAGAAGATATTATTTATAGTGATTGGGTATACATGGAAGAAAAATGTAATAAAGCCAAATAGATTAGCAGATTTAATTGCTAAAAGTTGCAAATACAGTGGAAACGAGCTTCACATTTTCTACTGGTATGATCAAAAACAACTACACAATTTTTATTTTCCAAAGAAAGGGAAAATATCCACTTGTACCTTTTACCGAACAAAAAAATATATCATAAAAACCTTCAGTAATTGGCCGGAAGAAGTTTTCCATCCAGATACTACTCGCTATAAGAATTTTCAACTGACATACTATGATTAAAGGTCACATAAAGCTTCCAAATATCGTAGGTTTCTTTCTAATCAGTTTGAAGAATTTCATTCCTCAATCTAATTAAAGAAGCAACACTTAATCTTGGGATCATATCATCCAGCATAAATAAAAATAAGATAATAAATCTTGAAACTATGTCATCCTCCATTCAAAAAGAGAGAAAATCTCAAAGTAACAGAAATAAGGTATTTAAAATAGAATTGTATACAAATAAATAATTGATTAAATCACAGACTGACCTGTATTACCACAGTTGTGACAAAATCAGAGCAACTTTCAGCAAGTTCTTTGGAGACACAAGGAGGGATGGCATATCCAACTGCAGAAATTATATCAGGGCTGAATCCAATCTCATTAATAAATGACTTTTTATGGAGAATCATTGCAAGTAAAGAAGCTGTTGAACTTCCCAGGGAATGACCCACAAGCCTTAATCTAAATCCCTGTTGATTAATTAGTCTTGCTACAAAACGATATGAAGCTTTTAATACACAAGTCAACAAGCCAGAGATAAGGCTAAAGAATAAAACGTAGAAAAAAATATATACACCATTACCTCGTGCTTCTCTAGGCACTTTCTTATGGTTTCTACCTCGTGAGTTAGAAACCAACGAGCAGTCTCAGCTGCACTAAAGCGGGTTGAATAACCTTCAAAAGTGACTTCTTCATGGCTTGAAGAAACAGTGTCGGTGATTACATCATTTATTGTGAGAGTTCTAGTAATGTCGAGAATCACAAGTTTCTTATGCATATCAATTCCTATATAATATCCAGGCCTCAAGGCACAGTTTTTAATAAACTTCAAAATGTTACTTTCTCGGAGCATGCTATTTCTTGCAAGACCAGCGGCATTATCTCTATAAAAACCACTTTGCTAGTTCTATGTGGTAGATAAGATCCTGAACCTGGATCACAAACCCTCACTTCAAAAAAATTCTAGCTTACAGTAAAGACGTCTCGATCATTGTGCACCAGAAATCAAAACAATTAACTCCTAAGATATTTTTACAAAAGAAAAAGAAGGTTTTGATAGTTACAATTTTGTTTGTGCATGTCCGTGTCTGAGATAGGGAGCTAAGTATGGTGAGTAATATGGTCCTACAATAAATAAGTTTCCAATAGATTGTATTAGTTATTATTTCTAGATTATCTACTAATTAATTAAGCCCCTGTTTGGTAGTCTTTAATCTTGAAAAACTATGTTTTGAATAGTATTTTTGGAGAATGTATGGTTAAATAAGTAGGAAAATTGGTACTCTTGAAAGATGTTATATTTGCCTGGAGCACCTGTTTGATATCGCATATAACAAATTTTGATTTTCGTTTTCCTTGTGATGGTGGAATCATATTTAATATTTGACAAGATGTGTAGTACCTTTCTGAAAAATCGTAAATACTTTTGTGTTTCCGAGCCAAAATTCTAGCATAAGCAAGTTGCATGGGCATATAGCATCCGAAAGGAAAAAATTGTTATCCACAAACAAAAGGGGAACAATGAAGTTAGCCTAGCCTATATCCTTCCTCATCTTCTACGATTACCAATCCCATTTTCCTTGAATTTACGTGTAGAATATTTTATTGTATTAATGTGTGATTGAAAATAAGTCCATGTTTGGTACACATTAAAATTTTCATTATTATTCTTTTACTCATTTTCAACCACACATTCTTCAATAAAATAACATCAATAACATTTCCTTCTTTTTCAACCACACATTCTTCATCAATCTACTATTCTAAAATACATTCTTTTAAAACAATGTGGTTCAAACACACCCAAGTATGAAAAATAAATTAAAGTAAAGTAAAGACCATCAAATAGGAGCTCATGTGATTTCAAAGAGTTACACTACTTGTACAATGATTTTGTACAACTAGGTCGACAATTTATGAAGTGTAAATATCCTGGCCATTGAGGTTAAACTGTCTGTCAACTCATAAATTGTCAAACTAATAGTGCTTGATTTCAAATTATAAACTATATATGTTGGAATTTTGAATATACATATTATTATCCTATTTCCAATTTTGAATATTTGTAATTTAGTATGACATACATGTTATTCCTAACATTCATTGTTCGTGTGTCGAAATTTTAAAGTTCTAAACCAATTATGAACATTCCAACAATACAACAAGCAACTAATTACCTAATTGATGGTTAAGCAATTAAATAATACAACTAAACATACAAGATCAATCAAAAACACAAATTAATTAAATTACTTGGTCTTTGAATTAAAAAATAAACAATAATAGGATTCATCTTCATCCCAACACAAAAGAAATCTAGCCGACATGTTTATAAATATAAAACAATAAGGGAATTGAAAAATCATCACCCGTAATATATAAATACAAGAAGGAGATGTGTAATCTATTTTTTATTATTGATCTTCACTTTCAAGCTCTAAATTTTTGGGGGTGTTTGACATCCATTTTAGTAGAAAATGCGTTTTTGAACTGTGATTGATGGAAAAATGTTTGGTTAAAATGTAAGGAGAATTTTTAAGTTTATGTGTAATATTATTTTATTGATAGAATATGGTTGAAATGAAAAAAGAGAAAAAAAAAATGGATGCTAAACGAGGGCTTTAAATTCTTGATATTTCTTCATCCAATCCACGTGCTAGATTTGTTCTTATCTTTAAAATTTTAGTAATAAATTTTCGTTGCGCGTTAAAATAAAACATAGCCTATGTTTGACATTCATTTTGGGAAAAAAAAAAATAATAAAAATAAAAATTGGCTTTTGAATAGTGATTGATGGAAGAATGTGTGGTTAAAAAATAAGGAGAATTTTTGAGTTTATGTGTAATATTATTTTATTGATAGAATGTGTGGTTGAAATGAAGAAAGAGAAATGAGCATGAGAATGAAAAAAATGTGTGTCAAACATAGGCATAATATTTACGCGCATCTGGAACATGTGCACGTGCTTCTTCTAACTTAAAAGTCCTCAATTTATTAAAATAGAAAACAATTTTCTCATGACATTTTTGTCATATATTTTTTACTTTTTATTAGAACCGTCCCATGAATTTTCCCGATTGTTTATTACTTATGACTAGGTACCCAGTTAACTTTTTAGAACCATACCGACAAACAATTTGACCACCCTAGGAATTTTCTTGCTCATCTTTAGTCAAAAATAAGTTACTATTTTAAACTTCACAAAGATGAATTATTTAGGAAAAATTGTAACATTGGTCTCTAATATTTTATTTTTTACAAATTTTATCATAACTTTCAATTTGTGTCAACGGAAATCCATAACCTTTCAAAAATATACATCAGGGGGTCCAAATGGACGATTTTCATCTATTTGACTGTTAGTTGATCAAGGAAAATAAATTTTGACCAAATTAAAAGGATAAAATTGTAACTTATTAATTACCATATTTAGCCTATCTTTGGCACCCATTTTGGGTAAAAAAAAAAAAATGTTTTTTGAATGGTGATTGATGGAAGAATGTGCAGTTAAAAAGTAAGGAGAATTTTTGAGTTAATGTGTAATATTATTTTATCGATAGAATATATGATTTAAATGAAAAAAGAGAAAAAGAATGAGAATGAAAAAAAAAATGGATGTCAAATATAGGCTAAACAAATGAACAAAAAATGAAAAAAATTCAGGAAATAAAACAAAAAAAAGGGTTGTCTATCCCACCCCACCATGATTATCAACTTTCTTCTTCTCAGAATCATCAACTTGTAAAAGGGATAGAATTTTCCCTTATTATTAACTTGGAGGTGTGAGAGCGACAACTATAGTAAAAGCGCTAAGTTTTGTGACACAAATAATCAAGAGTGAATTGCCTATTTGGTCACTGAACTTTCAGCCATACTTTCATGAAGTCACTGAACTTTCAAAATCACTCAAATCATCACTGAATTTTACAAAAGATTTCCACAAGGTCACTGAACTTTTAAAATTACTACATTCATAACTAAACTTTACAAAATGTTTCCCAGTGGTCACTAATTCAATGATCTCCTAACATTTTGTAAAGTTTAGTGATCTTGTAAAAACATTTTGCAAAGTTCGGTGATAAATGAGGTGATTTTTAAAGTTTAGTGACCTCGTGAAAATATTTTACAAAGTTCAGTGATAATTTAGATGATTTTGAAAGTTCGGTGACCCCTCGAAAGCATGACTGAAAGTTCAGCGATCAAATAGACAATTCACTTAATAACGAGGCTGTGGGGATGTGTGAGCAAAACAATCACAGCATCGAACCACCATCCACCTCATAACCACCACCACCACCACCACTTACAATCGCAATAAGCTACCACTATTAACCATGTCAACGAGTCGAGTCGAGTTGAACTCGAAGCTCGGGCTTAGCTCGAGCCAAAAATGTTTGAGCTTTTTTTTTTTTTGCTCGAGCCGAGTCAAACAAAAGCTCGGCCGAAAAATTTCAACTCGAGCCTTAGCGGGTCGAGCCGAGTAGAGTCGGCTCAAGTTTTTCTTTTTTCGGCAGCTTGTCCACAACTGTAGCTGCATGCACTTGTAGGCAGCTACATCAATTTATTTTTATATTTTTTTATTATTATTAACGAGTATGGGCCCTCAGTCGATGCCACAAAATGGGGGTTTGGCCCAAGCCACAAGCCGACTCGACTCGGGCTTTTTTTAGGCCGAGCTTAAATCGGTGAGCCATTTTGCCATCCCTAACCACTACCATGCCAACAACCTCTATAAATTCCTCCACAACAAACATCATTACATTTTTGTCGTCGAATATCACCACAATTTAGATTTGAGAAGAAAGTCCATTTTACATTTCTGGAGATAAAATAGCAAACAAAGTTCAGATTTGGGAAGAAAGTCCATTGCCAATAACATCACCACTCTTCTTCCTGCCATGAACATCACCACAACATAAATCTGAAAATGAAAAAATCAATCTCAATAAAAAATGGAGAATTTTAGATTTAGGAATGAAGTTACCTAGTACATATACGAAATTACAGATTTGGGGTGGGTTTAGGGGACTAATTTTAGATTTAAATGCAAAAACATATTATATAAGGGGGGAAAGAGGGCGTGGTGTGGTGGGGGCGGGGCGGGGCGGGGCCGCTGGAGGAGTCAATCTTTTTTTTTTTCCTTCTTTATTTTGTTTTTATTTTATTTTTTTGGTTCTTTGGTTCATTTTTTAATATGGTAATATCAAATTACAATTTTACCCTTTTTAGTTTGGTTGAAATTCATTTTTTTTTTTTTTGTCAGCTAACGTCAAATAGATGGAAATCGTCAATTTGGACCTCTGCAACATATTTTTGAAAGGCTGGAGACTTTTGCCGGCACAAATTAAAGTTAAGGGTAAAATTTGCAATAAAGTGAAATGTTAGGGATCGATGCTTCAATTTTCCCAATTTTTTTTATTATACTAAACTGCACTAGGAACAAAAAATAAATAAATAAAATTAGAAAGGAATATATATAGAGCTAGTTTGACTTCAAGAAACTGAAAATATAATGTAAATGTTTTAATGATTCTTTATAATTGCCATCGCGATCGTCTTCACCAATGAAAACTAATGACCATTTGAATGGATTGGAGATAAAGTTAAATTCATTTGTTATATTTCGTATGTGCTCTGCTCGTCTTACTTCACATAGTCATCGTTGGATATTTTGTTGATTCCTACTTTACTCTCCAATACCATCCATGAATTCTGGGATTTAGCCCACAGTATACAGTTTTTTCAGTTAACTGCTACCAATTTTCAGCCTTCAAAAGTCTTGCTGCTTTATCATAGTAGCTTTCAATAATTTCCTACATAAATAAAAGAGGCACTTTTCATTTACTATTCATAAGCCGAATGGCCAAGTAAGTCGTCGTTTTTGAGTCGAACCGTTTTCGAGCCAAGCTTCAAAAGGTTATCCTATCATATCCTATCCTACATTAATAAAAGAACCACTTTGTGATGGCACTATTCATAAGCTGATGGCTCGGCTCGGCTAAGCCGTTCTCTCTCTCTCTCTCTCTCTCTCTCTCTCTCCTCGCTAGCCGAGCCAAAGGCTTTCTAGCCTGGCTAGGCTCGACTTAGCCGTCTAAGCCGGTTTTTGTTTTTGTTTTGTTTTTTGTTTTTTTACGTTTGATTTGGTATATTAAGTTACAAATATGCGTTTTAAACGATTTAAAATTTGTTGAAGTTGTTGAAGTGCGGCCATGATAAATATATGGTCGATAAATTATAAATATAAAAAATAATTTTACATTAATTGTGAAACGTAAAGTCGTGATTGTTTATATTTCTTTTCAAACTTAACCACATTCCAATGTTCTTTTTTCGAACTTTATTTTTCCTACAACATTTGATTTGATATTTCACGATATGAATATCTATTTGGATACTCACACTAATTTCTCTCAATTTCATTTTTCTTCAGTTTTTTTTCTTAAATTAAGCTAATATTTTTAAGGTTTCGTTCAATATTTTAAGTTACAAATAGGCGTTTTAAGATATTTAAAATTTGTTATAAATATTGAAGTGCGGCCATGATAAATATATGGTAGATAAATTAAAAATATAAAAATAATTTTACATATTGGAAATATTGAATTGCGGCCATGATAAATATATGGTCGATAAAGTTTAAATATAAAAAATAATTTTATATTAATTGTGAAACGTAAAGTCATGATTGTTTATATTTCTTTTCAATTTCAATCTTATTCCAATGTTCTTTTTTGAACTTTATTTTTCCTACAACGTTTGATTCGATATTTCACGATATGAATATACCTTTGAATCGATTTAATTTTTTTAAAAAAAACGTAAAATGTGATAATAATAAATATATTGTCGATTAAATTTAAATATAAAAATTATTTTAAATTATTAAACGTAAAATTATAATCATTAATTTTTCTTTTCTACCCACCCTAAAAAAACCTTAACAATATGCAAGGCTTCTAAAAGTTTGTACTTGAAGAAAATTGAGGAAGAAAAAATAATATCTTGGTAGTTTGTTAGTGTATGAGTGTTTTTAAAATTGAATTGAATTATATTGATTGTTTAAGATGAATAATTTCCCCTTTTATTTCTAACTTCTTTTTTTTTTATTTGTTTATTTTTTGTTGTAACTTTAAGATTTTCTATTGAATAAATTTGGCTAAATAAAATTTAATTAGTGATATCTTCAAAAATAACTAAAAATCAGTCAACGCTATTACATAGCCAACTATACTGTAGCACGTGCCTTGCACGTGCCTCCAACTAGTGTTCAATTAAAAGAAGTAGAAAAAAAATTATAAAAATATTTGAAACATGATTTTTTAGACTATATGAATAAAAATGATTTGGGAAAAAATAATTTCAAACAAGTGAATTATACCTATTACTAATTTACTATAATATATTATAATTCATAACTATGGGCCCGCTTGAGCCCCATTTTTGTGTAGAATATATTTTGAAATAGTAAATTGATAGATAATGTATGGTTAAAAATGAAAGAAAATCTTTTGGATTGTGTAAAATTATTATATTGAATAATGTGTGACTAAAAAGAAGAGAAAAATGTATTTTTAGAAAAATGGGAATCAAACAAGAGTTATATATTTAATGAATAATTTTATCTAACATTAACGATGATAAGTATTAGTCTAAGTAATTGCATTTGATAAGTTCAATTAAATGAATCATATTTCATTCCAATTCTTCACGTAAGTTCAAAATCTTCATTTTTGGATTAAACATGTAGAATTTTGCATAATCTGGATGCTAAACTGTTGTGTGATTTGATTTGTCTTCTTTGAACATTAAACGCTTCCTATAATTTTAGATGTTGGAGGAAAACGGGTCCTCCATGTGGATTAACTCGACCCGATTTGTATATGATGGTTTTTTGAAAGGAGGAGTTAAATTTTGAGTTTAAAATTTAACCTTCCACCACCCTCAACCAAATATAACTTCTATTATACAACAAACAAAAAAGATGTGTGCACAAATTCAGGTTTCTTCAAAGGTGAAAAGTAGATGAGAGTGGAGGTGTGCTTTTTGGAAATATAGTATTTCAAATTAGTTTCTTAAAATTGTGAACATCAAATTCCTTCCTTGGTGAATGAGTTTTTGACCAAGAAGCGGGTAGAAGATGGCGTGGAAATCAAACAATCAAAAGGTAAGTGCTTCAACTTCATTTTGAGATTTTCAAGAAAGTTTTACAATTTAGAGTTCGGTTAAAAGTATGCAAACATGTTTTACATTGGTATCAGAACCTAAGTAGGTTGTTTTCTTGTTTAAAAACATGTTGAAAATGAGTTGAAATGATCAAAACGCATGTATATTGTTTTCTTCAAAAACTTGAACATCATAATATTCTGGAGAACATATATGGAAAATTCCATATTATTTGGCTTTTTATTTTGGGAGTAAAATTGAAATCTAGTTGAAAAATCGAAAGTTCAATCCATCAAAACTTCTTGTACAATGGTTTCACGTTGGCCATTTGGTATAGTTGGATAAATTTTCTCGAGACCTTTTCAAAGATATAAAGAACATAAATTGTGGTCTTGAATTGAAAAAATTATGGCATTTCGAAATTTTGACAAAAATTTGCCCATTTTTTAAAACTATGAACAGTACAATCGGGGAAAAAAAAACACTACCACGTGGTGGTGATAATTATTCCAAATTCAATTTTAAAAAATTGCATATTGGTCCCCCATACTTTTGAATGTTGATTATTCCAATTGCAATTTAGATAATTGCATATTGGTCCCAAAGTTATTTTTGGATGTTGTTTATTCCAATACCAATTTGAAAAGTTGCAAATTGATCCCTCAAATATTCTTGATTTTTTTTCCAATTAAAATAATTTTCAGATAATCAAAATTATTTTTTATTGAAATAAATTTATAAAAGTCATTAAAAACATTTTTGACTTGATTAAATTTTGAAAAATATTTTTATAAAATCAAGAATATTTATGAAGTGATATTTGACCAACGGGAGTTATTTTCTGAAGTACTCATTTTATTTTTTTGAAAATGAAAAATACTCTAAAAGTGTTTGAAATACGACATTTTATATACGTTCACGAGTGGTGTGGATCGTAATTAGGTTAGGTGATCCATTGTGACTAGTTTTTCAATTTTTGTGCTTAACCAGATATGGTTGGATCAATGCCCACTTTTGGAATCCTTAGAGGAGAAGCTAATATAGCAGGGTTGTGGAACGTGTTGAAAAATTATGTGCTTATCGAAATTATGAAATTGATTCATGACATAACCTAGTACAATATATAAAATATCTCGAAACAATGAATCAAAGAGTAATGCATTTGAGAGCCTATAAGTGAGGTTGAGAGTATGTATCATGTAATAACGACACTTCCAAAACATTGGAATGATATTTCTATTCAAGTTCTGGATAATTCACAACCTCTATGCTATTGTTATCTGATCAAGATTTTGATTAAGAAATGGAATTCGAAAAATGAGAATTTTATAATTAATTTAGATATGCATGGTTAGTTCAAATTGTCGAACAATATCTATGTAAAATTTTATCTTTTCATGTTTAGTAGTCGTTTAAAGAAGCTTAATATGATCGCATGTACATATTTGACATTTTGATATTTATATATATGTTTCATATTTATCACATATAATCAAAATGTTTTACTTATTTTGTACATGATTAATTGTTTAATTTAGTGGGAGTTCTAATGTTGAAAGAGTTTAAGTAATCCAGACATAGAACTTATGATTTTGCACTATAAGTTTAATTTTGTGATAATCAAACATTATGATAATGGACGATGATTGAGAATTTAGTGAACTTTCGACTTTAAGCCTAGTGTTAATTATTAGAAACTTAATTTGCATGAGTGTAAAATGATGTGTGCATAAATGGACATTTATATGATTGTCTCTAAAATTTGACAGATTATGACATCTAAGAATTTCATAGCTAACCTTAATAATTGTAACAAATTGAATGGCGATAACTATAACAATTGGCGCCATAAAATTTGGTATGTGCTGGAAGAACATGATTGCATTGAGGGTATTAATCACGTGATGGAAGACCTAAGGATAGGTCAAACTACTCAATAGAGAAGGTATCAGGAAACTTACCAGAAATGGAAAAAGAAAGATTCCACGGCTCGTGCAATTTTGGTAAGTTCTGTGGTAGACGATCTCATTTATGAACGTGAGCAGTTCCCGACTGCTCATGACATCTGGACATATATGAGAGAGAAATATGGTGGTACTAGTGTAACTAGACTCAGACAGCTGACTATTAATTTGATACTTATAAGGAACTTTCCATTCACAACATCACATAGCATGTGTGGGTCATGTCTACTGTGATTAGGGAGTTGAAGTTGATTGGTCACATACTCTTTTATGAGCATTAAGTTCAGGTTTTGATCTGCTTCTTTCCTGATAATTTGGAACATCTAAAAATCAATCTGACTCACAATGGTAGCATCAAAACATTTGCTGATGCTACCCGCCATGTGTAACTAGAGGATAAGCGCCTTGGTGCGGCTAAATCTCTCGGACATTGTTTTGTGGTTGAATCTAGTTTTGGAAAAACTTTAAGTTTTAAGTGTAAGAAGAGCTAGTTCAAAGGTAGGAAAGGAAATGAAAGTAAAGGGAAATAAACTGGACATGGACTTAAAAAGAATAAACCCATGCGCAACAAGACGGGTAAATGATTTGGAAAGAAAAAAGATAAGGGCAAGCTCAAATGCTTCAACTGCCAGATGTTTGGTCACTTTGCTTGAAGAATGCCCTGTGCCAAAGAGCTCTTATAAATACTTCTTTTAGTGTTGTTTATGTTTCAAGTACTGTTATGCCAACTGAATCTTATCCTATGTAAATTGTAAATTTATGAGTGATAGACCATGTAACTAGGGATCGAGAAACGATTGTGGAGTTTCGTCGATTTTTAGGTAGTACAAAGCGGATATACATTAGCAACGATGATATAGTAGAGGTGAAAGGGATCGATACATGCACGTTACATTTGCGTAGTGATCGTACAATTCTCCTTCATGATGTCCTGTTTGCATTAGGGATATGAAGGGGCTTAATTTCCGTTGTTGTTCTTTTAAGATTAGGTTTTAGTTTGAACTTTTGTGGTAATTTGTTCGTATAAACAATGGTAATGAATTTTATGGATTTTGACATATAGAAGGCGGTTTTGTAGTATTGGATTGTGATCTAAACACTTATAATTATTATGTTAATCGTTGTTCTATGAACATATCTTCTTCCAAAGATTAGAATGCTGATACATCTGTATGGTATGCTCGATTAGGACATATTGAACAAGAGAGAATTAATATGTTACCTAAAGAAAGCTTGCTAGGTTCAATCTCTAAGGTTTTGTTACATTACCTAATCGAAAAAACAATACGAAATACATTAGGTAAAGCTTTAAGAGCCTAACATCCATTGCAGTTAATCCATTTAGATATATGTGGACCTATGAATGTGAGGGAAACACATGGAGCCTCTTATTTCATTACTTTTAAAGACGATTTCATGCGGTATAGTTATGTCTATTTGATTTCTCATAAATTTGAGGCATTAAAATACTTTAGACAATATTTAAATATGGTAGAAAATCAAATAAATAGAAAAGTGAAAGCTTTAAAAACTGACCGAGGATGTAAATATCTGTCTGAAGAGTTGAAATAATTATATAATGATAAGGGAATCATTAGGCAGTTAATTATTCTCAATACACCTCAACAAAATGGTGTTGCTGAGAGGAAGAATAGAACGTTGCTAGAAATGATGAGGTTCATGATAGCGTAGGCTAACTTACCTATTTCCTATTGTGGAGATATTTTGTTAACTGTTACCTATATTCATCTAAATCGGTACCTACTACACCATATCAACTTTGGACAGGTAGATCCCTTAATTTGAGTTATCTTAGATCATGGGGATCAACTGCTTATATCCATGATTCCTCAAGTAAGTTTAGAAAATTGGGTCTACGAAGCAAAAGGTGTATCTTTATAAGATACTCACACCAGTCCAAAGAATATGTGTTTATAGGTAAAAATCAAGATGTAACTATAACTAAGATAAAGTCGCGTGATATGACGTTTCTTGAGAGTGATTTTTCTTGTAAGGGAAAAATTAAAAAGGGAGAACATTTGTATGAATTAGATGATAGAGTTTTACTTGATGAATCAACTGAGGTGCAAGACGAAGCACTTCCACTTGTCAATCCAAGTGGGAGCAATTTATCTCCAACTCTAAGTAACAGGGTCACATCAAAGCTTTCACTTCGTAAGAGTACTAGAAAAAGTACACCTAAACATCATTTCGAGATTGAAGGGCACGTTTTCCTAGCATCTTCATAAGATAATGAAGACCCAAAATCAGTACAAGAAGCTCTATCATGTCCTGTAAAGGAAAAGTGAAAGAATACAATTGAAGAAGAGATATAGTCTATGAAATCGAATCAAGTATGGGACTTGATTGATCTTCCATTTGGTCGAAAAGCCATTGGGAACAAATGAGTTCTCAAAATAAAGCGAAGAGCTGATGGGACTATAACGAGGTATAAGACTCGCTTGGTGGTAAATGATTATACTCAACATTAGAGTATTATGAAGAGACCTTTCATAAACAGTGAGATTTACTATAATTCGCTTACTCTTAGCTATCGTGGCACGTTTAGATTTAGAATTATATCAAATAGACGTGAAGACTGCTTTCTCAATGGAGAATTGAATGAAAAAGTCTGTATGCAACAACCAGTAGGTTTCATTAAAACTGGTCGAGAGAATAAAGTTTGTAAATTATATAGATCAATCTATAGTCTAAAATAGTCTTCTAAACAGTGATACTTGACATTTGACGAAGCAGTTGTCTTGTACAATTTTGTCATGATGGACGAGTATTTATTTAAAAAGTCCAATGAGAAATTTATAATTTTATCTTTCTACGTAGATGATATCTTACTGTCTGGAAATGATAATGACTATATTAAAACCATTAAAAACTGGTTGTCCTCAAACTTTAAAATGAAGGACGTAAGTGAAGCAACTTACATATTAGGTGTTAAAAACTTAAAATCCATAGAGATCATTCGAAAAAGCTTTTGCTCTGTCGCAAAAGCCATATATAAAGAAACTTCTTGAACGTTTCAAAATGAAGAATTACAATCACATTGACACTCCAGTATCAAAAGATGAACATCTAATTCTTCGTATGTGTCCTAAAACTCTTGATGAAAAAGAAGAAATGTCCAGAGTTCCATACTCCAGTGGGGTTGGGTGTTCAATGTACGTGATAGGAATGTAAAATGCATATGTTTCTCTCCTTATTTTATATGCTTATATGACTATTTTATGCCTAAATATACTTAGTATTCTCATATTTTGATTTAGGTGGCAATTCTATGGATATGGCGTAATTCGGAAGAAATAGGTGAAAAGGGACCAAAATGGAAGAAAGTGATAGTTCAGGGACTAAAGAGCAAATATTCTAAACTTGTTTCTAACCATATGGCGTAATTCGAAAGAAATATGTGAAAATGGTAAAAAGTGATAGTTCAGGGACTAAAGAGTAAATATTCTAAACTTGTTTCTAACCTTGTGATGAAGATTCGAGAGTGTTAGATGTCAATTGGATGAATAAATGAGTCAAATGGATGAAATATAGCCAATACATGATCACATATCAACTTACAAGCTGTAAAGTTTTGCATCGATTTTCTGCCTCATGTTGAGACCAAATTTTGACATAGAAAACAATCGAATTTGAAGATAGTCAAATAATAAAGTCTATATCCCTTTGAGTTAGCTTTTTAACACATCTTGAATCGTCTCAATTGGATAT
>CAIGRO010181480.1:0-23024 GCA_903798355.1 Fraxinus baroniana
AAGTTGAAGAAAAGCTTGTATGGTCTTAAGCAGGCACCAAGACAATGGTACAAGAAAATTGATTTCTTCATGGTTGAGCATGGGTACACCAAAACTACTTCTGATCATTGTGTGTTCATAAAAAATACTCTGATGGGGAATTTATTATTCTTTTGCTCTATGTGGATGACAAGTTGATTGTTGGTCGTGATACTGAAAAAATTAATAACCTGAAAAAGGAGTGGAGCAAATCCTTTGAGATAAAGGACTTGGGATCTGCAAATCAAAATCGCGGTATGAAGTTCTCTCAAGACAGGAAGAATAGGAAATTATGGCTATCACAGGAAGGTTATATCGATAAGATATTACACAGGTTCAATATGGACAAGGCAACACCAGTAAGCTCTCCACTTGCAAGTCATTTGAAACTAAGTTCAAAACAAAATCCTTCAGCTATCACAGGAAGGTTATATTGAGAAGATATTGCTCAAATTCAATATGGACAAGGTAACACCAGTAAGCTCCCCACTTGGAAGTCTTTGAAACAAAGTTCAAAGCAAAGTCCTTCAAGTGAGAAAGAAAATGAAGAAATGAAAAATGTGCCTTATGCATCAGCTATGGGTAGTTTGATGTATGCTATGGTATGCACTAGGCCAGATATTGTTCATTCTGTTGGAGTTGTTAGCAGATTTTTTTCTAATCCTGGAAAAGAACACAGGGCAGCAGTGAAGTAGATTCTTATATATCTCAAAGAAACTTCTAAGATATGTTTATCTTTTGGCATCAGCAAACCCGAGCTTGTTGGGTTCACAGATGCAGATATGGCTGGTGATGTTGACTCTAGAAAGTCTACTTCTGGTTATTTGATCACTTTTTCATGGGGAGCAGTTTCATGGCAATCAAGATTGTAGAAATGTGTTGCTCTATCTACCACAAAGGCTGAGTATATAGCCATCACTGAAGCTAGTAAGGAACTGCTATGGATGGAGAAGTTCTTACAAGAACAAGGTTTAAAGCAAGAGAAGTTTATACTCTATTGCAACAGTCAGAGTGCTATCCATATGCATGTCAGTGTGTGTGAGTGGTTGGATTTGCCTATTATAGCTTCTGTTTTAATTCTTGCACTTGGATGGGTTGAATTAATTATTTCCGCTACTTGTTTGTTATATTGGCTCAATCCCCAACAAATTCCATAGACACCCTCGAAGAAAATCAGTGTTTTATCGAACAATCTTTGTTGATCCATCAGGTAAAGGTAATTTTACAAGTATCCAATCCGCCATTGAATCTGTACCTTCAAACAACATCAAAGCTGGTGTATACAGAGAAGAGGTGAAAATTTCTTACGACAACCCATTCATCTTCCTCAAAGGAGAAGGAAAATGGAAAACTTATGTAGTTTCGGACAATTATGGTTCAATTGAAACAAGTGCTACTTTCACTTCTGATGTAGACAACATAATCGTCAAAAGCATGACTTTCACTAATTCTTACAACAATCCCTCTTGGAGCTCTGGTAACCCAATGAGGACAGCGGTGGCAGCAAAGATATCTGGGGATAAATCATCCTTTTATCGATGTGGGTTTTGGGATTGCAAGATACTTTGTGGGATGTTCAAAGTAGACACTACTTCAAACTTTGCAGTATCCAGGGAGCTGTTGATTTCATCTTTGGTTCTAGCCAATCCATTTATGAGAGATGCACGATATCAGTTATCGCAAGGGTACTAAATGGTTTTACGGGATTCATAACAGCGCAATTAAGAACGAGCCCTTATGAGACCAATGGTTTCGTGTTTAAGGATTGTAACATAGTTGGGAATGGAAAGACATTCTTGGAAAGTGCATGGAGAGATTATGCTCATATCGTATTTTATAACACCACGATGTCTGAAATTGTTGTTCCTGAAGAATGGGGTTCTTGGGTAGTTCCGTCTGGTCACAATTACCAATTAATATTCGTCGAGTACAAATGTTGAGGAGCTGGAGCAGATACTGCAGGGCGCGTAAAGTGGGCGAACAAGTTGAGTGTGAACGATTTGACTCGATTAACGAACATGTCTTTTATTGATGAAGAAGGATGGATGAGCATACAAGTTTTCAACATGATGGACTAATGGAGCAACCATTTAATTGCTCTTACAAAGCATTTTCTTTGTTAGGACATGAAATCTAAGATGCACTCATTTGTGTTAAGTTTAATGTTAATTTTCAAATTCCCTCTTAAAAAAAAAAAAAAATGCGCATAGGCATTGCTACTAGAGATACCACATGTAAGTTAAAGTATGTGTTTAGTATACATTACATGATAGAACTCTATAGTATATGTTCGTGTGAATGTACTTAGCATATATACACACATATTCAATGTTGAATGTAATTGCTCTTAGTATATGTTCGTGTGTTTAGTATACATTACATAAGTTGAATGTAATTAGAATTTTAAATGTTGCTCTCGATTCTTTTTCAATTTTGGAATCTCAAAAATTTCATAAATAATTATGGAGATTCAATGAGAATTGTCAAGAATCTGAGTTTCGATGGTATGAAAACTGGAGAACCATTTTTGAATTTGAATCTCCAAATGATTGTGCTCATCTATTGCAATGCAGGTCGACTTTGAAGGCAGTGGTGGTGGTGGTGGTGGTGGTGGAAACGGGTGAAGTCATTGGTTTTAGTGTCGATGGTTGTAGCAACGGTGGTAATGAAAATTGGTGACGGAATGTGCATAACATGGTGTTATACATGTTAGAAAAGTGTACCACGTAGTATTTGTTGGAAAATTGGTGCATAGTTATATTTCTTTAATTAAAAAAAACGTGCATGCAAATGTAATAAAATTTGGAACTTACTAGTGCCAAATATCGAATTGAGTTTTGACTTACCGATATCAAAATATATGCAAAAAAATATGGAAAATGCCGACTTATTATAACGTAGAAATTATAGAAATAGGAGGTGAAATAAAGGTATGTGAATACAAATTTTTTTTAAGATAGATTTTGCCCCATACATTGATGCTAACAGAATCAAATAGATGTTTGTCTCCTAAGATACTACTCTTTTTTCCAAAATTAATGGAGTACATTATTAATTTTCTCGGGTAAATCAAAGTGTTGACAGTACTCTTTATGAACAAAATACGAACTAAAATTGCTCGAACGAAATTTTATTTTTGAAAATAATTCGGATATATTTTAATTTCAGTAAAATAAAAATAAAGAATATTTTGAAGAGATGAGAAAATTTAGAAATCAGTTTTTCTTGATTTGATTTTAGGAAATATGGAATTGGAGTCTCTATTTATAGATTTTCAAGTATATTTTTGAAATGATTCATCTTTTGACATAAATTAATGTGGATAATTAGATCATACATTTTTAAATTTAATGCACCCTATTAAAATGACACGACTTTTCAACATCTGCCTTTTGGAATAGTCACACTCAATTAGAAACAATGTCTCTTTGATATACATTATTTGTATTTGAAAAGTTGTGACTAGTAATGCACCAGTTGGATACTTTTTCAATTTACATATTCTTATAATTATCATGCAAATTTCAATAATCCTCCATATGAATGGAAAAGGTCGACTTAGAATAAGAAAGACGAAGAAGAGTGCTACTAAAATATATTGCATTAGGATCATTAACTTTCATTTTGAACCTTGCTTAATAAGAATCTATTGGACTTACTTAGCTAATCAGTGAACTCAATATTTTGAATTATCGATCATTATTGTAAGCCTATATAATAGATCAATTATATCTCATAATAAACTTTGATTCTCTATTGTATTTATTATTTTGGCTCTAAACTTTATTGGGTTCTGAAAATGAACTAGAGAATTTGCCTAAATAAAACATAGAAATAAGAGGAGTTAAAACTTTGAAATACATCTCATCAAGTAATTTATAACTAATTTAGGATAACTTGGATCAGGGTGGGATTTACAATTGTTAGGTTAGGTTTCCATTAAATTGACACATTAATTTAGGCTTCAAACTCATTTCCTTCTATCTGCAGTCCATACTCTCTAGATCACTTATTCGTAAACAAATTCGCTAGGTTATCCTTCGATAAACAATCAGTATTGTTCCATTTGGTAGCAGCTCTCAAATGATATTATATTACTATGTATATTTGAAAACTTACAATTATATACTACATTTTATGCCTATCTTGAATTCTTGATTATATAATATAACATGCACAAATTGTCACCAATTAGAAAATTCTTATAATTTTTTTGAAATAATCATGTTTCCATCTAGCTTTATTTAAAACTCTAATTTAATCTTACAAGTCTCAGGTTGTATGAAGGATTTCTACCAAACAAGTACATTCTTAATATTAAAACGTATGGACTAATATATTTTGAACCATTGCATTGGGTATTCAATTTTCAACATCGTGCATATTTTTAAGTTTAACAATGTATTCACCGTAGTGTAGTTTATCATTTCAAATTTGAATTTGAAGAAGGCACCACCACTATATAAAGCTGGATCATGTCGTTAATTTTTTTTATCTACTAAATAAATAATTTATGCCACCTTTAGTCACCCCATGAATATCTATGAATGACAATATCTTATGAATGCTCACGCACTTTCATACTTAAGATTGTCTTGGGTCCATCATCTTTGTATACATTTTTTGTATAATACAAGGGCTTTCAACCTTTCTATCTTCATAGAATTTTTTTTATAACTTATTAATCAGAGAAATTCATATAAACTACGAATAAAAAAATCCAAAAATCTAAAAATAATGTAATCGAACATGAGGATGATTCTTGCGCTCTTCTGCCAGTCGTCCTCGAGCAATTCCTCCTAACATTCTTAATTTTTTGTAAAGAGAAAATTTGTATATGCAAAATAAGGGGAAAAAAAAGAACGAGAGTAGAAATATCTTAATTTATACACTGGTACCAACGGATGGAGCTGCGACGGCGATAGAAGAAGCAGCAGCACAAATAAAGCAGAGAAGCGATATTTTGGAGGAAATTTTGGAGGTTTTCTGCATTTTTTATTGACTAATGAACAGTACAAAACTAGTTTCCAACCAGTTCGTGTGTGAAAACTGAGGTGCGGAAATGAATAGTACACGCCCCATTCCCTCTCTTAATAGAGTAGTGATTAAGGTAATTTATTAAGAATATAACTTGTAGCAATGCTATCCCCATAAAGTCTTAGATAAATCCAAACTTATATTGAGAATGAACGGTTCATATTAAATGTTGACAAATGTCCCTTTACAATAAGTTTTTTCAGTTGCCTTATTTATTGTACAAATACAGTTTTTCCTCAATTATAGTACACTTGATAAATGAACAAAAAACTTTTTTGCAAATTCAGCGACTTGTTAGATAAATTGCATAAACAGATAATAGAACAATAATTGAATTTCAGTTCCTCCATTTATTTAATTATGTCAACCGTTCTAATTAAATATTGACATTGAAGAAACCAAAATAATTAGATATTCAACAATTTTCGTATATAATGCAAATAAACACTTATCATACTCTAATAATTTTAATGCAAATTTAATCACACTATACATGTGTAATAAATGAATATGATTACTGAAATAAATTCATTCATGCAATCCAAATTAGTAACATTTACTTTTTGTGAATTCTATATGCAAAATCAAATTTTACATAAAATTCAAGAGAATATAATCATGCAAAAAATGGAAAATGTCCTTGCAATTTTGGATACAAAATCAGAAGATAAACGAAAAAAAAAAAAAGAAGAAAATTACTTGAAATGAAGTATGCGATTGTAAATCTCCTTAAAATAAATTTTGACACCTGGAATGGTGTTAGTAAGATCAAATGAACGTTTGTCTCCCCGAATACAATGCTTCTTCAAAATTAATATTAATATGGAAAAATATTAATTCTATCGGACAAACCAAATTATTGACAATATTCTTCACAAACAAAAAAGACACGAACTAAAATTACTTGAATGAAATTTTATTTCTGAGAATAATTTGGAATAGATTTCACGTCAGCAAAATAAAAATAACTGTATTTTGAAGAGAGAATAAAATTTAGAAATCATTTTTCCTTGAATTGATTGGGTGTAGGAAATATGGGATTAGGGTCCCTATTTATATATTTTCAAGTTTATTTTTGGAATGGTTGTATCTTTTAACATAAATTCACGTGGACCATTAGATCACACATTTTTCAAATTTAATGATATAGATTGTAATCTATTAAAAAATCATGACTTTTCATAATGTACATTTTTTTATTAATCATACACAATTCGGAACAATATGACTCTTTAATATGCACAATTTGCATTTGAAGAGTCGCAATTAGTCATCGCACCAATCGAACACTTAATTTAATTCACACATATTCATAATTATCTCGAAAGTTCCAACAGCATTACAAAAGGTATAATACCTCTGTCACAAATGAGGCATATGCATAAAAATGCGTTTTCTTATTTTAATATCATTTTAATTTTTAATCAATTAAAAATAATACTTATTAAATATTTAAAACAGGTTTATAGGAATTTTATACATTTTTTTCAAAGTTTCCAACAAAAATATAAGTTTCAAATTTAAATACAAAATAGTAAATAAATAGCATAGGAAGTTAAATTTTATCTAATTTTTTATCGGAATCCACTTCAATAACTTAAATTTTTGGGTTCAAGACTTCAAGTGGTTGTTTTAAATTAGGACAAATTGAAGAAATTAACATTTAATAATTTTTTAACTTCAAAGAATTGTAAAAAATAATGCTAATGTGCGCCTTGCATTAGCGGTCAATAATTGTAATTGACCGCTAAATAAGACGTCGAGTCGCGACTTGACGTTTTGGTCTCGCATCACGTTAAGGTACACCTAGGTGGTTTAGACCACTGATCAATACACATGTTAACAGCACTCCTCCAAAAAAGCCTTATCAACTCACCCAATACCCAACTCATAATCACTCCATTAATCCCCAAATTACCTCTTTGCTAATATTCCAAAAATAAACATAAACCCCAATCTCTCTCTTCTTCAACATTCCAAATATATCAAACCGCACAAAATCGATCTTCTTGACAGTACATTCTCCTTTTTTTTTCCTCCACAATTTAGGTTTGAAAATCCATTTTGCAATCTCCAATTTAGACATTTTGGGTATTGTTTTGCATCTATACAAACCCTAACAAGATTTTGAAACCATCATCATCCTGTAAAAAAAATATTTCATTTGAGACATCAATCATTACTACGAAAATTGTGATTTTGGAAGTATTTCAAGTACGGAACATAATTCAACTTTGAGCTAGCTGCAAATGCAAGCATAAAAAAATAAAATTCGACAAAGTTGAGACATGAATCATTACTACGAAGATTGTGATTTTTGAAGTTGATAGGTAAGTTCCGATGAATTTTTCATGGAGGGTTACATTTCTTGGAAGGGGTATAAGATCGCATAATTATATATAACTAGCTAATAATTAATAATAGATTCCGCATTTTCCTGAATATCAATTCATCATGAACACAAAGCTAAATTTTCTTTTTCTTTTTTAGGAGGCCAACCTCAAAAAGACCAAACATCTTTGTAAACTGAAATTGATTTCTGAGGAATTCAACATCAAACAAAACAGGACTTTGAAAAATTGAATGTAAGATTAGTAGATTACATAAACAATGACAAATACAATGTAGGGATTTGGAGTTCGAAGAAATTACTCATACTTATTGAATGCTGATTTTCTCAAATAATTTATGTACGAGAAACTGTTCGAGAGAATTCTCAATCTAGATGTAACACATTATGAAAATCTATAGGTGTCAATTTATTAATCACAGACACGAAGTTGGATTTGTCAATTTCACCATTGTTGCTGCTACATTATCATCAATTTCTCAATTTGAATTTGAATTCCCACGTATTCAACACTCTCAATTAAGTCCATCAGTTTTATTGTCCATCATCAACGTCGATTACGGATGAAAATATGGAAATTTTTGCTTACAGTAATTGTGATTTTCATTTTTAGTGATGTAGTAATTTCAATTTTTAATTTTTGTTAAGTAGTAAAAAGTCACTTTTTTTTCCATAAATTTTGACAATTCCGTTGGATTCAAGCCCAACTAATAGCTTTGGATTGTCCAACTTGGACTAGACTTCAGCTTTGAAGAGTATTGGATTGTCTATCTCTTGGGTCTGATTAAGAAGCCCAATAGACTCTCATCAACCATCGTTTACAAAATGGACTTTTGATCCAATAATTACTATAGTTTATGAGAAAATTACTTGTAATCATGTTTTTTAAGTTTTATTTCATTAGTGAAACATTATTTTTTTTTTCTTTAAAAAATCAAATGATCACATATAAATTAAGTCACAATCAAACGACATACTAAATCACAATCACACAATTTATAGGTGGCAACCATTACCAAAATATGTCACACTCACATACCGCTTGATTCTTAAAAGTTTTTTACAAGTTTATTAATTTTGAAACTATAAATTATCGTATTAATGAAATTTTCCGATGTCTTAATTTTCAAACTATAATTTATTAAGTTTTTTTTTTCTCTATTTACCGATGTCTTAATATTTTTCATGCATCAAGATACCCAAATTTTTTTAAAAAAATTAGGAAATAATCGTAGTTTCAAATATTCAAGCAGCAATATGTAAACTCAATGAAAATATTAAAGTAATTAATTACAAAACATAAATATTACAAATATATTTACATTAAACTAAACAAAATTGAAATAAAAGTAACGTGACAATTTTTTATCAAGGCGGGAGTCCACTCGAACGTAGGAAGTGACGCACTATTATTGAATTCTTAATGGGAATCAAGGAGTCACTTGTAGCAGTCCACTATGACAGCATTAAGCTACAATATGCGTCTTATCAGCCTTAGACTCATTATTTTCATTTGGACGGACTCTAGCATAGGTATACTCTTTATTAGGGTTGATCAATTAAATTGTCAAAGTATAAAATCGAATCGAAATCTTTTTTTTTTTTTTTCAAAGTCGGTTTGGATCTATATGAATTCTTTAATGTTTTTTTTATTTATTTTGAAACGAATCAAATTGTATCGAAGTGATTTGATTTAAGTTTCAAGTTTTGTAAATTGTTTCAAGCTGTCGAACCGTTTATTAAAAGAAAATTATGAAAAATAAATTAATTTTAAATTTTATCCAACCAATTAAAGCTAAAACATCACAATTTGTTGGACCATATTCATCAATCGTCCTTCACAATTGGGTAAATAATTAAATCTAAATTCAACTTAATTACTCCATTTCTTTTTTATCTATTAATAATTTTCTAGAATTTCAGGTCAATTTACCCAATTTTTTTATATTTGACTTTTTGACAATTGTTTGATACATCTTATTGGTAATTTTGTTGTTTTGTTCTAATTTGCGATGGGCTCCCTTAAATTTTTAGCGGAATAGTATTTTTCTATTTATTTGCGGTAGAAGCACGGGATGATTAAAAGAAAATTCCAGAAATTCATCTTTCTATTCATTTTATCATTTAATTATAATTAATGAATATATTTGCTATATTATTATCTTTGTGTAGAGAATGAATTATGTGTTACAGTTGGATGTTGCACCAATTGGTATCTATTAAGATGTTAGAACTAAATTGTTTATACCATTTGTTGCATTGTGATTATTAAAGCGTAGAACTTTGATTTATAATATTAATAATGATACTAATATTTATGTTTTAAAGTGATTTTAGCTCTAGTTTGATACCCAATTTTTTTAAAATACATTTTTCTACATTTTCTTTTAAATCACACATTTTTTAATAAAATAATATTACATTCAACCCAAAACTTTTCCTTCATCTTTAACCAAGATATATATGATTTAACTTCTCGTGGGCAACAATAAAGACTACTAATTTACCTGGGTGGAAGACAATCATGAACAAAATAAAATGGGTGTCTGAGGCGTCTGATGAGAAACCAGCTGCATAATAGACGATCACATTTCTAATAATACTAGTGAGGAAAACGTGCGTTGCACGTTAGTGATTATCGTCACAGATTATATTTTAGAATATTTGATGAAACTAACACAGTAAACCGATTTCATATGTTAGAATTTATTATTGCAAGTGGTTTAGGATGATAGCATAAAAAAAGAAGGAACATGATATATATGATTTAACTTCTCGTGGGCAACAATAACGACTACTAATTTACCTGGGTGGAAGACAATCATGAACAAAATAAAATGGGTGTCTGAGGCGTTTGATGAGAAACCAGCTGCATAATATACGATCACATTTCTAATAATACTATATTTGATGAAACTAACACAGTAAACCGATTTCATATGTTAGAATTTATTATTGCAAATGGTTTAGGATGATAGCATAAAAAAGGAAGGAAAAAATTTCATTTGTTAGAATTTATTATTGCAAATGCCTACAAAAGGAAGGAAAGACAAAAAAAAAAAAAAAATTCCCGCGGTGGAGACATGTTCGAATTTCTTTGAAAGTGTCTGCCGTCTAATTGTACCATCATCAGATTGCAAGAAGAAACTACAAGTGGACTCACAATTTGTCAAAGATTTCACCTCCCGTTACAAATTCCATCACAATACATATCTTCGTTTTGCTAGCTATAACCTATAATACCGAATATTCAATTGCTCAAGAAGACATTAAAGTTGGCAGTAGTAATATCCAGTGCATATGAAAAGCAGACTCTCCACTCTCCACAAATAACAGAAGGTAAATACCAACCTCGTACATGCAGATGACATTCGGATGCGTGATAAATTTCATGGTTGAGATTTCAAGTTTAACCTACAATAAAAAGGCCAAAAAAAAAAAAGTGAGTGAGAGAGAGAGATAAATTAGAAATGTCATAGTGGTGTCAAAGCAAGTAAAAGTAAAGAACACGTGCTAGTCGATGTGATAAACTCTAAATACCAGTTCAAATCATCACTTTAGCTAATCGGATAAAAATCAAATACCCAAGATAAAATATTACGGAGAATATAGTTATCAGTATATTGCAACAAATTTACAGTTATAATATAATCCGATTATAAAGATTAAAAAAAAAACGAGAGAGCTTCTTAAAGTTACCCATCCTCATCTGAAGCCTTCTTGTCCATAGTATGATTATCCTTTCCAAAAGCACCAGCAACAGAAAAACATGAATATGTGTGTTGACTGTATACTCCAGCCCTAGTTTCAGAATTTGCATTTTTCGTTTCGCCATATAACATGTCTAAAACATTTGGTGTACAAAAATCAACAGGTTTTCCAGTATTTTCGTGTGTATTTACCTTATGGGCATTCCTTTTTACATCAATTTCATCATGCTTTTCAAGGTCATTGCCTTCTGCATTCGCATCCCTGAATGAATTCCAGGACATGGTATCAAGTCTTTCAGTTGAAAAAAAAAAATAAGACTCCCTTCCACTGCTTCCAAACATGAATACGTTACTAATAGTGGCAGATGAACTGCTACCACATTTTCTGCTCTTCTCAGCAACTGCTTCAGAACCATCAATGTTTAATCCCTTCATCTCATTCGAGAATTCAAATAGAGGGCTCTGAAAATCAGTACCTAAACCAAACCTACTTCCAAATTTTAATTTAGAGTATGTACCGTCATTATCTCCGTAACCTATAAAACTATTGGAATCATCTACTTTACCATTGCTCATGTTATTCGGTTCATCAACGGGCAAAGTAATTCCTTCAGGATTCAAATTCTTCTAGCTTCTTATTCTTCCAATAACAAAACCACCATTGATATTGGTGTTCTGAAAATCACTTCCATTATCTGTATTATCTTTAACATTGCTAGTAAAATTGTACATCCCTCCATTTTTTCCATTTAAGTTATTTTTCAAATATGTACCTAATTTTGAAGTATTACTATCAACACCAAACACAAAACTATCACGATCTTTTGCCCTACATACACTCGGAGTAGAAAGGAAACCAAAGCTAGAGTGACCTACCCTTTCAGAATCCTCCCTGGATTCTGATTGAGCTTTACCACTAATATCAAGTATTTTTTTCCAACATCCTTGCTTGATTCATTCTTCCCCACATTTCCACCAGAGTCCTGCTCTTTTGAATTTAGCTATTTGAAGTATAACCGTTCTTACCAGCACGGAACACAAAACTTGCACTATTGACTTCCCCAAATCCATTGACACTCGATTGCAAGTCAGTATTATTTGACTTTTTTTCTTCATCTTTTCTAGCTCGTACTTATCTGCACCAAACATAAATCCAAAGTTATCAGATTTCTTAAACTCGTTAGTTCCTGATGAGTCATGTTATGAATTAAGGTTACTGAAAAATGAATTGTCCTATCAAAAGGTCTTTTGTTCAGTCTTCTTGGACATGTCTTCCATTTACTAATTATTACACAGTAAAAACATTAATTTCTTAGCTCAAGAATGGTATATAAAAAAAGAAGCTCATGAAACTGAGCATAAAAGGCTGGAAGTGAATTTGGATAATTTATGGCCACTGAATATAGAGCAACAATTTACTTTTTGGATGAGGAACTTGTAGAACAAAAAGGAAAATTATAAGGTTACTTTCTATAAGAAGTGAAACAATCCCATAATTCATTAAGCCCTCCGGTGTTTGTGCTCTCTCTGATGAGTTGAAGCAGCGGCATGCACAAAACTTCAACTTTCTAATTCCCATGCCTACAGCTATTTGATTTTCTCTATATCATATGTACGAGAAAATAGCTTTAAAAAGGAAGGAAAAAAAATCGTCGTGCGCGAGTTTATGATTAGAGTTTATGATTATTCATAGTTTAAAAAAGGAATGAAAAAAAAATTAATATGCTAGAATTTATTATTGAAAAAAAAAATCATCGTGCGCGCACGGAGCTGGAGACAGCTCCGTACGATCACCTCCAACATTTTTTTTCTTTAGGTCTTCGACTTCAAATTGAAAAAAATGCATACTTGAATTCTTAATTTGCTAATCAATTCTTGTCTATAAAAATTAGACAAAAAAAAAGGAGCCACGTGCGGATGGAGGCAGTCCATGCCACTGCCTCCTGTCTCCTTGCTGCTTGAGATCATATAACTGGAATGAAAGTGCAAGGGAAAAAGTCAGGCATCACCAGCTCGAAGCAATACCAGCATCAGAATGTAATCCTAGGTTTAATGAAAATAAATAAACCAAATGAGCATACTGGTGAGGAATTAAAGGCTGTGGATGCCTTACATCAAGCACTTATCCTGGAAGAACTACTTCTTCCTGTGTGAAAAGTCAAGATGAAAAAAAAAAAAATTCTTACAAGCAAAACGGAGGCATGGCTCGTGCCTCCGTACGTCTGTTGCGGATGGAGGCACAAGCGGTACCTCTGTCGCGGATCGTCTAGCTCCGTAAATATTTTATTTTTTTTTAAAGGTGAAAAGTAGAGAACTGCCTTTTGGAAATGTTTAGAAAGATAAAAATGAAGACAAATTTGAAAAAAAAAATGCATACTTCAACTTCTTGGATTTGCTTAGTCGGCTTCATCCCTACTTCTTCTGAAACCAAAAATGCCCCCATTCTCGCCACCTGTAAATCAATAACCCACAAATAATTAGCAGAAGTCACCATGCCAGATGGAGACATGGGCTATGTCTCAATCTGGCGTGGAAACACAGGCAGTGTTTTCATTTAGAATGGAGACGGAGACACGGACTATTTTTATTTATTTATATCATGTAAGAATAAAAAAACATGTTGATCATGCTCTCCGTGCTTAACGGCCAAAGAAGAAGAAGAAGAATCAGTTGATGGGAATTGAACGTAAAGAGTACGGGTTGATTGAGTGCAAAAATGGAGAAGAGGAGTGGTTGAGTGGGATAGAAGTGGATGGAAAAAAAATTAATTACAACGATAGCAGGTTGCGACACGTGGAGCCAAAGTTTAGCCACTTTTATATTGTAGTGATGCGAAGTGTGACATTTTGTTAAATAACTTGTGTGAAGCCCTCAATGCTTCTATAATGGTTCCTGGATTTCAACTCATGGTTAGAATGAACGCAAAGAGGGAGTTAATGCAAAGATGATATCAAGAGTACATGGATCAAAAATTGTACTAAAGCAGAAGCAAGATACATGAAGTCGTCAGGGGTGGAGAAGTATGTGGATGTGGATGGATGGATGTTTCAAAAAAGAAGCTTACTTGAGAGCTTAGATTCAAGTGATTGAACCAATATCGGGACAAGAACTGTGGCCAGGTTTGGAAACGAAACCTTTAAAGCCACTAGTGAAGAAAAAACAAGTTGGGAGGCCTAAGATGTTAAGAAAAAGAGGGCCAAATGAACCATCTGGCGAAGTCAAGTACACAAGAACATGCGTGCATTTGACTTGTAAAGAGTATGGACAAACATGATATAACAAGAGGAGTTGTAATGTACCGCTGCATGTCATGGAACAGAACGTGTCCAAGATAAAGAGAGGTACATCTACATCAACAGACAACCATCCATAAAAGAAGGAAGAGAGGAACCACGAGAAATGCTACATGTGCAGGTTGTTTTTACATAATGTCAGGTGGCAAGAATTCATTGGATTTTGGGGAAAAAAAAGTTACTTAAACAGTCGTGATGGGATATTTATTTAGCAATGGTGTATGTTATTGGCCATGACGTATTTTCATTAATATTTTGTTTATCTTGTATAATGGGATATTATATTATCTCTGTCTTCTGAATTCGTTGAATTTACCTTTATACATCATGCTGACTAACTTGTTAAATTTTTTGAGAAATATGTTCAATTTTTTACATAGAAACATATAATCAATCATAGGTCAACAAAAGTAATAACGTAGTAGGAAACACGTGTGTAAGTGGTTTCACCACTGGTTTGTAAGTATATTGATTGATTGGGAGAGATGTGACCAACTTGTGGATAGATTTCATTGTTGGTGATGGGTGGAGGAGAAATTACATATCATTTTTTTTGTGTTCTATTACAATTTTATTTGTCTTTTTGTTATTAAATTTAGGATAGGATGGCCATTTTACTCAATATATTGACAAGATAATGGTAAAAATGATGAGTTCTATCACAAAATGATGTCGGTCGCAAACGTGTTATAGGTTATGAACTCGAGATGTAGAAACCAAAGGTTCATGACCAACTGTCTTGTACCTTAAAGAGACGGAACTCAAAGTGACATTTATTTATTTGAATCACATTAAGTGTAAAATGATTATTTTACTCAAAATTTAATATTTTGAGGGTCAAATTTACTATTTTCGTCACAAGAGGACCTTATGCGTAAAGTTTGGAACCCCATATGCTAGAAATTAAAACATTTGGAACCTTATATTCAGTTGACCCAAAAATTATTTTTGGCACTCGGTGTCTTTGTATTTTTTACACATGTGTTCCCTCCTAAGCTCCAAACACTTGCAAAATGTTTGGTACTACAAGTGCTTCTCATTAAAAAAAGTTAGGGACATTTGCTGCGCCATTTTAAAAAGGTTGAACCCCAATTTTGAGGATTCCCACCACCCCGCTCGTAGAGTATCGTGAAGGAGGTAAATCTCAAAATGTGCCTCAATCGGTCAGAATACAAGAGCTGTCATACTGGTGTCCACAAAGAGTCAAATTTCAAACCTTATTAGAAGTAGGAATCAATCTCTCACACTGCGACTGTCGGTTCAGCTGCGATTACCTTACTATATCTTTTGCACCACTGAACTATGCCTCAGGGGCCATTTGCTGCGCCATTTTAATATTGTTTGGGACTTGTGTTGCACCAAGTGAAAAAGGGTTTGGGATGCTTTTACTACTTAACAATTACACATGCAAAGTAACATGAAGAAGGAAGGTAAGACAACGAAAGAAAATATTAAAACACTTCATGATCATTAGTCTAAATCCAGCATAGCAAATCCGGCTCAAAAATCCATTCCCATTTCACATATTAGTCTAAATCTAATATCGACTACAAATTTTAACTATAAATCTACTTTACAATGATGCCACATACAAATTCAAAATCCTTAATTTTTGGACACTATTGTTGATGATACAAATCTAATCAACAAATTCTACTCACCTACCTACAATTTTTACTTCCTAAACACACAAATTTGGATGTTCAAATAAGAGCAAGAAGTAAAATAATTATTTGAGAGATATATATTTAAATTGCACGTCTTTTTCTTCATATCCCTTCAATTTCTGGGGTAATTTGGTCCTTTTGAGAGAATGGCATATGACGGTTTCTTATTGGTTATTTCTAAGTGATTCGATTAAGAATCACGCTATTATTTACTTGTCTACATGTTCTTCGTTGACAAGCTGCTATCAGTTTGAATACGAAATATGGTTCGTAATCTTCAGGCGAATCATCTATTTCTTTGTTCCCCTCGCGTGTCGCTTTGTATTTCGACTAACAACTACCTGACTTTGCGAACTGCACTTCGAGGGTTAACAACTAGTTCTTGTAAAACTGAGGGTTCTAATTTCAGCTTTCATTTCCCCGCTTTGAGAGAAGAAAACCACAAATCAATTCAATCACATATTAATATGAAAGAAAGAAAGCTATTTACTTAGGCAAAATAGGAGGGGAACAAATAATGCATTTTGGATAGAAGTTAGAAATAGTAGAGGCATTTTTTTTCCCTTTATTGGAGTGGTAAAAATTAGGTCAAATTCTTGACTTCTGGTCAACTAATTTGCCTTTTGACAGAAATTGGCTAGGTGTCCTTATGTCGCATATTTATCGAAAGTTATGGGATGTAACTAGTAGGATTTAAAGATTTGAAATCACATCGTACATTTTTGAAAAATTTGGAACTTTACTGCAAATTCTCCATTAATATATATGATTTTTTTAGTATATAATACTTCGAAATTGATATCCAAGATCTGAATTTTTACAGTGGATCAGAATAATTTGTTATGACATGTTGATAATGACATTGGTGCTGAGCATATAAACGAAATTAAAATCCTATTTATTATACAGTTCAATCACGTAGTTAGGCAAATGGCGAAAGGACATTCATTTTGACAATAATTCGTACATAAGCAAAGGTCATTTCAAGATAGAGTTTTGGAAAGGTTATCATGCACCACAAAGAAAATTGTAGTGTTCATCATTCCACGTAGTGGAAGCAATTTCTAATAAATTGGTCATTGACTTTGATTCACAGAGGACTTAAGATTAAAGTGTAATTCTGTGTTAGAAAATTAAAAATATTTGCAGGAAATTTAATTTGGTAAACGAGTGTTGATTTTAGTCCAAAAAGGGATACAAAGTACTGTTATATATTTATACAATAAATATAATATGTGAAAGAAATAATTAATTAAGAGAAATTGCCCAACTGGTGAAAAATGTGAAATCTGTGTGGGAGGTCAAGGGTTCGAGCCACGCCTCACGCACTATATTAAAAAGTCTTGGGCTTTATTGACTCTAATAAAATAATTATTATTTTTTAATTATTTTTGGAATTATCTATTGANAATATAATATGTGAAAAAAATAATTAATTGAGATGAAGTGTCCAACGGGTAAAAAGTGCGAAATTTGTGTGAGAGGTCAGGGGTTCGTGCCACACCTCACGCATTATATTAAAAGGTCTTCCAATAAAAATATTTTATTTTTTAATCCTTTTCGGAATTATTTAATGGGTCAACTAGTCAGAAGAATATGAATGTTTTAACTATCCAATATTAACACACATTACCATTGGCCATAAAACCTGTAACTCAATACTGGATCATGGTTGAGGAAGTTACATCTAATTTTGTCTATATAAACAAACATTTGGACACTAGAAAAACTATACCAAAAACGAGATTATATATTTCTATAAAGTAAACTATTATTCTTAATTTTATATATTTTTGAAGTACACTTGAGAATTCTAAAAATTATTTGTGGTTGCTGCACAATTGGTTTACTTGATCGTTGCATCCTGGAGGTGATTGTCCACGGAGGTCGCAGCAATAATCGACGGGTAATTTCGCTTTAGGACATCATTGCAACTATTAAATTTTCTAACAAGTACATGTAACTTCAATCAACTTTTATAATTTAAAAAAAAATATTTATTAATTCATTGAAAGTAAATTTGACTACAAGATGTCTTAATGAAATAGGATTTTATTGAGTTGAGTTGCAAAATATAATATTCTTTAATTAATTGAGATTTGAGAACCAGATTCCATTATAAAAATATTTTGATATTTATTGGTTACCATGATGTATGTTTATGTTCCTTCTGAAATCTCTTTTATTGCTAACTTTGGTTGCAGAATCAACTTATATACTTAGGCATATTCAATTATTATAAAATAAATAAATGAATTTTCATCTTTAGGAAACTTTATTTTATGTTTTAGACGAAATAATCCTTATGAAGTCTCAAACCTCTGATTAATCGATCCAACTTAATCCACTTACATATTCACTTTTTTTTCTTTTTTTTCTTTTTTAAGAAAAATAAATATTAAAAGATAAGTCATAATCTAATAACTATATTTTGATTCCCTTCAATCTATGATGTTGCTAGTAAGTAATAGCATTGGAAATTTTCCTTCACTAGCTATTTAGCTTTTTTCCCCCTACTCATACAGTCAGGCTACATAATACATAAAAAAATCAACAAAAATTTTAAATTTTTTGTTGATTTGTTTCTATTAACTTGATTTTATCTGTTAGTCAATAATTCATGTAATATAAAATTATTTAGTTATTTTAGTTCTTGTAATTTAAGTGGGCCCAAAATTCAGACAATTATTTTTCAAAAAAAAAAATCAATTTGAACAAAAATCGATTAATTTGGATTTGATTTCGTGTTGGAGTCGAAACCAACCCAAGTCAAACCACGCCCAGACCTAACAATAAATGTAAAAAGAAGCCCTTGGGGCACAGCCAAGTTGGCAAAGGACGGATATTGTTGGGCTTGCAATCTCAGCGTGGAGAGTTCGATTCCTGGTTGAAGCAGTTGAGTGATGTAATAACCATTTCTTGGTTGGAGCAGTTTGGTGATTTAATAATCATGAAGAAGACTTCCTTGGAGTTAGGAGTATAAAGGGTGCACGGACCCTGGTCAACTTGGGCATAACCCGCGATTTACCTCCGTCAGTTACTGAGGGGTCGGTGACTGGTGGTCCAGAATATAGTTTGGTGTAAACTGGGATACCTGGGTATTAAAAAAAACGTAAAAAGAAACCTATAATCATAGGGTATCAAGCTAGCCAATATCAAAACTTTCCTAGGTAAGATGATCCAATTATGTTTATGCTTTGGATCCGACAATGTTATTGGGTCAATTAAGGGTCCATCTGTAATCAAACTTGAAAAAGGATCTCATTCTCCACTTCCTTTTTTTAAAATTGATTTTGCACTAACCAATTAGATGGATTACTAAATTTGGCCATGAAATATAAGCATATCATAGAAGTATCAGTTTCAAAGAAGACCTGGTAAAATCGTTTTTGGTCGAGGGTTTAATGTAGACTCTTACCAATTCATAGAAAAGTCGAGAGTTTTTCATTTCAATCAAGTTTATCTGTGTTATTATGTAGTATAAAAATTATGTAAATACGTAACAACGTAGGAATAATCTTATATATTTGTATATATAATCATAATATCATATTAGTTATACGATTTCCCTTTCAAAGGGAAGGGCAATTCGTACTATGTGAAAAAAACTAGCGCAAGTCCTAGCCCGGGAGTTCAATCCCTCTCTAGAGCTCGAGCATTCAAAAACCCTAAAATGGATAAGTTTGATCAAACATTCTCTATGTACACACAAAACTATCCCGCATAAAATATAAAGTACTTATTCTAAACAATTTAACTATGGTAATGAGGTTCATCATATCTAATATTTCTTAACCATCCTATTAATAAGAAATTAATACATCTAACCTTACTTGTCCATAATCAATCATTATGTGAGCTCAAGTCAATTTTTTTTATTGAGAATCTTGATTGAGAGAACATGCAAATTATTCGCAGCCCATAAATCATTAACGAAATTGTACTTAATTATCAAAATAATGAATTTGAATCAAAACTGTTTTTACACGCCTAAAAGATTCCCCCACTAATAATTAATAATGTGTCCAAACATTTGATTAATTATGACGTGGATGATTTTAGATTGTAAAATTGGAATATCCCACCCCACCCACAACCTCGCCCTTCTAAGGCTATGTCATCTTAAGATGCTGCTTCAATAATTTCTGATCTCTAGTGGACCTGTCAGTAGGATTCGAACCCGGATGAAGTTCTGACCATCCATTCGAGAAAAAAGAACGAACGGAGCTTGTGGGATTCTGTTCTTTAAGAAGCTAAAGAAAGCCTTGCACGTTCCGAGTCGGGACATTGATGAATATCTACATTTTTTATCCTTTAAATACGTTATTTTTGCGGCCAAAAAATATCAATAACAAAATCACAAACTATGAATTATCTAAAAATGCGATGATCACGAGGATTTTGAGAGGTTTCTAGGGGGTGTAGAGAGGTGGTGTTATAGGCATAGTTTCAAGCCTTGTCATTGGTAGGAAGTAGAGAAAAAGTCATGTAATGTGAACCAACGAAATCAAAGTGAAAAAATGGGTGCATTTAAGTCACTAATAATGACATTATCTCTTCAAAGTATTTAAAGGTTAGTGTCATTTTCATGAATGTGGTTGTCAAAAGGACTTGTCTTTGGGTTTTGTTATCAATCAAAGTCGGTTGCTTTTGGCCAAATTCAAGGAATTCTATTCAACTTATTGAATACGATGCGAAAACGAGTAATCTACTCAAACAAACGTGTACAATAAATATAAATATTTAATAAAAAAAAATTATTTGATACGTTGAACCGAAACATTTTAAAAAGTTTATGAATTGTCATGTTCAATTCTTCGTTACTGTTTATTTCAGTCTATCAAATACGCGTCTAAATTGAATTTTGAACGTATAAGACATGTGGATGTGCCATTTGCCTAACTATATTTTTCAAAAGCATTCTCCTAAAGACAGAGAGAAGAACACAAGGGATACGTCTCTTCCATTAACCTTACATGCTATTTGACTTCATCCATAAGACAGAGAACACCTATGTTTACATGGTCAATGAATAAATAATGATACTCATCTATGTCTAATTTTTTATTTTTTTTTTATCCCTAATTAATTTCGTAATTGAAAACCCCTCAATGTATTTTCCTATTTGTTATTTTTCTTAAGTTGTTAAATTATAAAAAAGAAAATGCATTTTTTTAATGTTATTAGGTAACTGATTTTGTCTATATTGATTTGAATGATAATAAAGAGCTTGTTTATAAGTTACGCCATCAAATGAAAGACAATTTCGAATCCGTCTTGTCTACGAACAAGTTATAAGTATTAAGACTTGAAGTTCTATTTTAAAAGGTCAACTTTATTAAGAGAAATAATCTTAATCTTTATACGTTGGTATATATTTTTATCTTTAATCAATGTGAGATTTATTACTTAACATGCATCTGCAAGATGGTGGTTCATTTGAGCAAATCCCTCCTGAAATTCTCATGATCATTTTTTGAGTTTTAATCATATTGAATCGCTCGTTAGAGTTTAATATGATCTGATATCATATTAAGACTTATAGTTCCATCTTTAAAGGTCAACCTTATTAAGAAAGGTAGTCCAAGTCTTTATATATTGGTCTATATTTTCATCTCTATTCGATATGAAATTTATCACTTAACAATATGTAATAAAACCATAAATCTCATGAAGAGTTTGATCGTTGACGACATGCTTAATACATGAAAGTCAGGTAGTGTTTGCAATCACTTTTTAATTGACGTTTATATTATAAGATTCAAGGTTGATGATAAGGAACTATTTTGCGAACTTTTATTAGATTTCTAGCAAATAAAATCCTTCTTTTTTGGTTCTTTGAGGAGAAAAAAAAATAAGAGACAATACGGTGTTAGGAATATTTTCTTTTGGGAAAAAATGATCTTAATTCAACTTTAGTTGTAAAAATGGGCCCTTCTGCCCGATAATCCCACTATGCTAATAGCAAAAACCATACATGTCACATGGGTAGCCCCACACCCACATTCACTTTCTTTATATCACCCAAAATTAATAATAAATTGAAAGAGTGAAGAAAAATAAATAAAAATTAATAAAGCCGATTCCAACATCTCATTCACATTTGCTTGCAAGAGATGATTTTCCTTCCTTTATTGTTCCTTAAATGAATTGGATTTGCATAGCATCTTGTTATTCTTTTTAACACCGTACGCTTTCTTTCTCATCCACACATAATTAAGTAATAGTTAAAAAAAACATGTATTTCGAGTTGCTAAACACAGAAGAATAACATGCACATATATATATATATATATATCTCTGTGTGTGTGTGTACAAATTCTCTCTCACGGTCAAAATAACATACTCAACTCGAGCACGAATCACACACATCTAATGAATTTTTCCCACCTTTGTTGTTTCTTCTTCTAAACATTGTATATAAACAATGTACGTTTTCTATCTCATCCACAAATAATTATTAGTTAAGAAAACATATATTCCAGATTGTTAAATGCGAGAGAATAACCTATGTACATATCTCAAACTAAATATCCGAAACTTAAGTACAAATAATCTCGATCAAAATAACATTCTCAACTTGCACCAAAATCGCACGTGTATATATATATATATATAACATTGTAACGTGATTATTTAATAGTTTGTTATGAGTTGGAATTAGCTTTCTCACAATCTAATAATGCTTGCCACGTCCACATGCCTTTAGACAAATGNAACATTCTCAACTTGCACCAAAATCGCACGTGTATATATATATATATATAACATTGTAACGTGATTATTTAATAGTTTGTTATGAGTTGGAATTAGCTTTCTCACAATCTAATAATGCTTGCCACGTCCACATGCCTTTAGACAAATGGTTGACACGTGGAGGGATGTGATTGGAATGATGATGCCTCAATGAATGAGGTTAACCACTGAAATTTGCTACTTTGACAAAAAA